>JABUQX010052921.1:2500-5000 GCA_015478945.1 Trachelipus rathkii
TTTTAATAAAATGATACAAAGTGTATCCAGCAATTCCATGGGTTTCCCAAGAGGTCTTTAAGTGAAGACAGTGGAGGTAATTTGTTATTTCTAATATATTTTTATTTCAGCGGTTATCTAATTTTAAAATAATTGAGTTTTATTTAATAACCATTTTGTTGCATGAAAAAAAATGTCACCTGAAAATTTCCTGTATAATTTATTCTCTGTGTCATAAATTTTACAATTTTACAAATTTTATATATAATTAATTATTCTTGTTAATGATTATATTGTAATTATCATAGTTTGGTGAATGCGATAATTTTATTATTATATATAATTGATTTATTATTGATTTTAATTATATATAATTGATTATTACTGATTTTATAATTATATATAATTACTTAACTTCTATTAATTTTTGATCATGTAGTTACATATTATTAACTTTTATAATTGTGTGTTGTAATTACTAAACTATAATTGTACTATCGAGACGCCCCATTTATTCCAAAATTATCTATTATCTACAGGTTGTTGAGACAAGTTTTGTTGTGACTAGGTTGTTGTAACGAGTTTGTTATTATGGGCTTATGTTTAGAATATATGTTTTAGAGGACTTAAAACCTCCACAAAATAAAGAGTAAAGGCAGCTGGTTTTTACTCATGATATCCTTCCAAGAGGTGAAGCCGAGTGGCCCAGACCCCACCTCTACAATTGCCGCCCTTGCAACAGGATGAGGATTGCATTTACAAGTGCCACCTCAATTGCCGCTGGATTCGAGCGTGGAACTTCAGATGCAGCAGATGTACGTAGCAAGCCACCCAAACTAAGCCCAACAACCTCCACTTGGAAACCATACATGGATAGAGCCAAGAGGCTATACAAGTAAGAAATTTTAAAATTAAAGTTCTTCTTTAAAAATTTTAAAATTTTAGAGGAAAAATTCCCCAGTCTACTCAGCCAGTTTTAGAGAGGAAGCTCCCTAACTAAAAGCAGCCAGTTTTAGAGAGGAAGCTCTCTACTCAAATCTCAGCCAGTTTTAGAGAAGAAACTCTCTCGCAAGCCCAGCCAGTTTTGGAGGAAAAGTCCTCCACAAAATAGAAGAAGAAAAAATTCCTCCCCCTTCCCCAGACAATATAAAAATGTCATCACACTTGCAACGCTCTATCACTAAAAAAAACAAAGATTACAATTATTATCATTATTATTATTAATATGAAATAATATAACTAAAATATTTTTTGCATGCAGATTTATGTAAAATAAAAGGTTATTTTATATCAGGTAAAAAATATTTTAATCTTAAGAATTTTTTGCGGGATGATCATCCATTAATTGTCTTTTTATATATTTGTTATTGTGTGTGTTATATGCTATATACTAATTGATAATTTGGTTACAGGTAAAAACCCAAATAATCGAGTAAGTTTTAATAATTTGGTTACAGTAAATCCTACAATATTGAGTAAGGTCGTGTTACAGTATATTATTTGCCGTTGAATACAAAGTTAAGTTTTCCAAAAGAACTTTATTGTGCGTGTGACGTCTCTCCTCCAGAGAATACCTCTTCTTTAAACTCCAGTAAGCTAGTAAAATCACTAACTCATTTACAATATAATATATAATATATATATATAGTATATATATAATATATTAACTATTATATATATATATCATAATTAATATATATATATATATATATATATATATATAATATATAATATATATATTATAAATAATATATTATATATATATATATATTATATAATATATATATGTATAAAACGAAGTCAGAGAATAGAAGAGAAGAAAGGGAGAATAGAGGAATCAAAAAGAAGTTATCCCAAAATCCGTTCTCCCTAGTGGGAATCTTGCAAGGAGACATTGCCGCCCAAACTGGACGCCACTCGCGTAAACATTTACGCTCAGGCCCACAATAAAAAAACATACCACATTTTGCACACACCACACAAACTCGCATACCTAAGCTCATACGCCCGACCGTGAAGTCAAGCAGTAGAGAAGGAGAGGAAAGATAGAAATTAAAAGATTATATATAATATATATAAGTTATTATCCGTATTACCTATTTCTTGCAGTTAGGAAATAATGATACCGTTTTTTTAACATAGCAGTTAATAAAGTAAGCAAGTATATATATATTAATAAGATATATATATATATATATATATATATATAATATATATATATATATATATATAATATATATATATATAATTATATATATATATATATATATATCATATATATATATATCCTATTATATATATATATATAATATAATATACATATATATATATTATATAATATATATTATATATTATATATATATAATATACTATTATATATATATATATATTTATAGATATTTAAGCATTTTTTTTGCAGTTATTTAGGGAAATAAAAAGGTAATTTAGAAAGTTTTTAGAAAGTCGAACGAGACTAAAGTGTCTTTTTTAGAAAGTTTTTTAGAAAGTCGAACGAGACTAA
>JABUQX010052921.1:7500-10000 GCA_015478945.1 Trachelipus rathkii
ATGTTCTACGAAGGAGGAATTAGAAGTGATTGATGATTTTTGATAACATTTTTCTGATTTGAAAAATGTTTTTTTTTTTTTGTGTTCCTTTTAGACTAAGGAAATATCTATTTTGATTTTTAAAATAGAGTAGCTTTTAAAAATGTTCCGATGAACATGTTTTTTTTTTGAGAATTTCTTCAGAATTGAAAATATCATTTTTAATTTTAAAATAACGTAATTTTACAATTAAGAAAATTTTGCCAAACCATTCAGTTCTGAATTTAAAATATAAGTTTTGATTATTTTGCTTGGATTTATTTATAACGTCATTAGTTACAATCCAAACATATTATATATATAATTTTATAATTATATAATTATATTATATATAAATTATATAATATTTTATTTTTAAATTTAATTTATTATAAATATATATATATATATTATATATAATATATATATATATATATACTATATATATATATATATATATACTATATTATATATATATATATATAATATATATATATATATATATATATATATATATATATAAATATATGTATACATGTACGCTCACCAGAGTATTGTTCGGAATTTCGTACATGAAGGAACGGTGAATTTTGGTTACATATTCGTTAATGACCTTGGAAAAGAGAGAAGTAGACGAAAGACGGAAGAGAGAAATGCAATTTTTTTTTTACCACTCCCCCTATAGAGAGAAAATCTGCGTTTCGCCATATATTAAACACAAGATTTAAAAGAAAATTGCCGTTTTTGCATTAGAGATAGATATAAAAATATAATTAATAATTATATTTATAATTTTGCTTATTTTTTTTGTGTATAAATCTTAAACAAGTTTCACTCCTGAGGGAGGGCCAAGCGCATTTTTTTTAAAAAAATACTAAAAATAAAAAAAAAAAAGTAAAAAACTTTTTTTTTTTATAAAAAAAAAAATAAGAAAACTAGCTTTATTAATTTCTTTTCTACAGCTTCATTAATTTAATAAGTAGCGTACTAATTTTTACAGCTTCATTATAATTTTTTAATGAATTTCATTTATACCAGCTTCAGTAGTTTTAATAACTTTGGTTTTAATTCAGTTCAGTAGTTTAATAGTTTTAGTTTTACAGTTTTTATAATTCTTGTAACATTAAATTTTATATTTTAATAATGCTTAGCTTCATTATATTTAACAATTTTAGGCTTTCTTCAAGATTTTCAATTTTTTAATAAACTTTTAGAGAAGTGAGAAGTAAATAAAAATTCTTACTATCACTCGCTACAAACTAGTTTACAATTAAGTCAGTAATTGCTTTGTTTTAATTAACCACTAACCTTTAATGTTTACCGCTTTGTTTTAATTAATTTTAAAGCTTTTATGTTTAAATCTTGATCAATTTGATCTGGCGACCATTTAATTATTAGAAAGACTAACATTGTTTATTAAGCTAGAATAGTTTTCAGGAAAACTAACATTGTTTATTGAGTACTGATCTTTTTTCTTTTAAGTAGTTGATATCATTTCGCGATATTAACATTATTAACATTGCTTTAATTCGCATGACTAATTTTAAAATAATTAAAAGCAATTTTAAGCAACAATTAAAACCGTCTCTAATAGAAACAATTTCAAAATCTTGTGCATTCTTAAGAAACGTTTTAAACTAACGCTTTGGCCAGCACAAATTCATGGTCAACAGCTTTAATTTTGGAAACTAACTTAAAGTAACGAATCAAATGGAAATTAACCAATAAATTTATACTAACAAGAAATTTAATATATTCAAAGACAGAATGAAAAGTAAATAAGATTTTAAGAATCCCAAGAGTTAATATTAGGGGTCGAAAATTTAAACCGATATTTACAGGAAATTTAAAAAATGATTTTAAGAAATGAATCTATAGTTTAGATTGCAATCCGAAGCATTACTGGTATGAGTTACCAAATTTAAACCTCTACTAAATGCAAATCTGTCCCAATGTACCGTTCCTTATTGGAACCCAAACAAGATAAACTAACACGTTTCAGTCCCCTACACCAGATACCAGGTTTATCCTTGTCTTTCCAGCCTTATTGTTTGTCATGAACTACACCCAACGTCGTCTCATTCATGGCCAGATGCGAGTTACTACCATCTGGCGATGGATGCTAGTATTGCTGTCTTCTTGGACATAGTGCCACACCTGTGATTAAAACAAAGAATCTTATCAGATCAAAGATCCCTTTCTTCCCGAGGTGTCGTCTTATATCGTTATCCAGTTTGTGCTGGCTCAAACAAAATGTCAAATCAACATAAGTGTTGCATATAGACGCCCAAAGCTCACAATGTTTCACTACAAACACCATCATTCCTTAAGGAATTCTTCTCACAATAGTAAGCCCATGAACCTCGCCCCAAGGAAATACCCTTAAAATTTCACAAAAGCAAACTGCATGAAACACCTCTAAAAACTAGTATGCATCATTCTCGACTAAACGCCCTGTGTTTCCTTAAGACTCAAATCACCC
>JABUQX010052921.1:15000-50574 GCA_015478945.1 Trachelipus rathkii
GTGCACATCCGTTCCAGAGATAACTAACTTTCATTACATGACATTTTCTTCCTATACTTATATTTATTATTTATTTGATTATAAATAATTGTATGGAATTACCTTTTTTGTGCAGTGATTTGTAATTAAAAGTTATTTTTTTAAAGCAACTTTGGCAATAATTTAATTCGATATTATAATGCGTTAAAAGTTAAATTTTATTATATATATTATATATATATATATATTAATAATATTATATATATATATATATATATATATATATATATATATATACTATTATTATATATACATAAATATATATAAAATTAGTGACATCCTAACATAAATACTATATACTATTATATATATAAAAAAACATTTTCTTTTATCGGTTTGAATTAAATGTGATTTTGATATAAAGTCTTCCTTTAATCTTATTTGTTATATTTGCAATAATTGTATTATTTTAATTTCAATTTTGGCTTCTTTCTTAAAATAAAGTCATATCATTGAAAATGTCCACCGAGAATGGATGAAAGCTTGGATCGTTTAAAAAGGAAATTATTTTTTTTTATTCATGAATTGGCCCAAAGAAAATTAACGAAAATGTTAGGAAGGTTTTTAAGAATCGGGAAAAAATCTTGCAAAAGTCATATTAAGACAAAAGTTGATTTAAAGTTTCTGAAATAATAATATAATAATAATAATAATAAAATAATAATTCAATAATAATAATAATCAATAATAATTTAATATCAAACTAATAATAATAATAATAATATAATAAATAAATAATAAATAATCAATATAATAATAATAATAATAATATATAAATAACAATAATAATAATAAAATAATAATAATAATAATAAATGAATAATAATAATAAATAATAATAATAATAATAATAAAATAACAACAATAATAACAATAATAACAATAATAATAATTAAACTCTCAATAATTTAATAAAATAAAATAATAAAATAATCAATAATAATAATTAATAATAAATAATAATAATAATTAATAATTAATAATATAATAATAATAATAATTAATAATAAATAAATAATAATAATAATAATAATAATAATAATAATAATAATAATAATAATAATAATAATAATAATAATAATAATAATAATAATAATAATAATAATAATAATAATAATAATTAATAATAATAATAAATTAATAATAATATAATAATAATTAATAATAATAATAACTAACTAATAACAATTAATAATAATAATAATAATAATAATAATAATAATAATAATAATTAATAATAATAATAATATAATATAATAATAATAATAATAATAATAATATAATTAATTAATAATAATAATAATAATAATAATAATAATAATAATAATAATAATAATAATAATAATAATAATAATAATAATAATAAAAATATATTTAATTATTCATGTCCCTTATATTTCAACTTAATTTAATATTTTATGAAATTTTAGTATATAAAATAATAGGATCTTTAGAACATTGATTTTAATAATTTAAATATTTGAGAACATGGACAGGCAGGAAAAATTCTTATACTTTATTAAATTTGGAGCTCTTAAATTGTGATGGTGAAACATATTCATTTCTCCAGTTTTTGGATTAATTCGATTTCATCTTGGAGAGTAAATTTGGTCTCCACTACTAAACAGCCTTTTAATAACAATAGAAGAGGGTGGAGTAGAGAGATATTTATAAGCCTTTATTAGTAAATTATTGAAATTAGGTTTATTATTGCTCCACCATGATGGGCAATCATTTTTCCAATAATATCATACCCAAAATATTAAGATTTGGTTGATTTACCTTTATCTTTGTTTTTATCAATCTTTCTTTTAACTATGTCCTCAAAACATGAAGAAAAGATAAATTTAAATTGCTCAGAAACGCCTTCAATGTTAGAGCAGTTGTCATAATTTCAACAGTTTCAGATTGCGAATTAGACGAACTAGTGAAAGTATTGTCTGAAATGTTTTTTCATTTGATGAAATGATTCAATATTTTCGACCTTTCAATTAACTATTGTGTTCATAATATCCTCTTCATTATCAACTGAGTTCAAAAATAAAGGCATAAATCTTGGATTTAAAGGCGTTGACAAAATTTTATTCCTATCAGAAATATATTTTGAAACTTTGTCTTTGAAGAATCAGCAGAAAATTAACGATGACGATATATATATATATATATATATATATATAATCAGTATATATAATAATATATATATATTAATATATATAATATATATCTATATTATATATATACTACTATATATACATTATATATGATATTATATATATATATATATAATATTATATATATATATATTATATATACGTATAGATATAGTTAAAATAAAGATATAATATCTATAATATTATATATAACTACTGATATATATATATATATATAGAATGTTACGTAAGTAAGCTTTATAAATCAATTCATTTTGTTTAATCTTGTCAGATATTTTGGGAAACATTTGTGGAAAAACAACTCTAGTTATTTTTAGTCAGTTTAAATCACATGAAAAATATACAAATTTTTGAAATTAAATTGCTCCACCATGATGAACAATCATTTTTCCAATAATATCATATGCCAAATATTTTTCCATTTCTTCTATAATTGTTTTAACCTATTAATGATTTGGTTAATTTACTTTTATCTTTGTATATATCAATCTTTGATTTAACGATGTCCTTAAAAAATTCCTCAGATATATCTTCAATGTTAGCACTAGTCGTAACTAAAACGGTTTCAGATGGTGAATTAGACCGAACTAGTGAAAGTATTATCAGAAATGTTTTTTTTTCATTTGATGAAATGTTTCAATATTTCGACCTATCAATTTACTCATGTGCTCATAATATCCTCCTCAGAATCAATAGAGTTCAAAAATAAAGCCATAAATCTTGGATTTAAAGGCGTTGACAAAATTGTATTAATATCATAAATATATTTTGAAAATCTGTCGTTTTAAGAATCAGAAACAGAAAACTGACTATATATATATATATATATATATATTATATATATATATATTATATATATTATACTATACTATGGCAGCATTACTATATATATATATATATATAATATATATATATATTATTATATATACATTACTATATATATAGTATATATATAATATAATTATTATATATGATATTTATACTATTACTATATATATATTAATTATAATATAATATATTATATATATAATACACTGCATACCTATATAATAAATATACCTATATATACCTATACTTATATATATTATATAGTATATTTAAAATTATTAGATATATATAATAATATATATATATATATATATTATTATATATATACCTATATATATATAATTATATATATATCTATTATAGTATATTAAATTATACATATATAATATTATATATATAATATTTATATATATATAATATACTATTATATGAATATATATATATATACTATAATATGATATAAATATATTATATACTATATTCTATACTATATATAGATTATACTTCCCAAATAATGTCTCTGATTCATTTTACTATTTCATTCTTCAATTATTGTCTTGTCAGATATTTTTTGAATTAGCATTTGTTGTGAACCAAAAAAATCAACTTTGTTATTTTCTCAGGTTTTAATCACTAATTAAACCGCTTGTCCTACCTTTTAGAAAAAATATCCCCATCATATAATTAGGTAATAGGTACTATAAATAATCAACAATATTATTAATATAATAAAGCAATACAAGGAATAATAATAATAATAATACAGTGAATAATAATATTTAAAAAAAGAATAAAAAAATACCATAAGAACTTGATAACTAATAATTAATAATGATACTAATAATACATTAATATACATAACAATTCATATAATATTCTATAATCTTTCATAAAATGAATTAATAATACTAATAATAATGTAATAATCTATAATTATATAATAAATAATCATAATTAATACATTTAGTTTAAATACATAAAGTAATAATAATAAATATTAATGTAAGTAATAATAATAATAATATATTAATAATAATAATAATTAATAATAATATATAATAATAATTAAATTGTAATAATACATAATAATTAGTAGATAGTAGAAATTAATTAAATAATTTTAATTTGATAATAATCCAAGATAATAAACTAATCAAAATATACTGTAAAATGTTTTTGTACAATTTGTATACAGATAGATAATAATGAACACTTAAATCAAGGAAAAATTTTGAATTCATTTATATAAATATTATCAGAAACCGAAGTGAAACCTTAAAATATTTAGATAAAAAATGTCTTAGAAGCCCAGGTTAAAAATAAATATAAAACATACATACATTATCACCAGAGCTCTGACATTAATAATACGTATATAGTGCAGAAATACAATATATGAGATACCTCAATAGAATACATATATTAATACAGGGTAATAAAAATACATTTTTATATATAATATGATAAAAATTAATCAAAGTTTATATAAAGTGTGAATGTATGTACAATAAAATTATAATTAAAATAATTAAATCTTATAAATAATATATCTCAAGATGTAGTAATTTATAAATTGAGTGTATAAAAGTTCACTAAAAATTTATAGTAACATATGTTACACTCAAATAAATAATATATACTTATAGTAAAATATATTTAATAAGAATATCAAAATACATAAAAATAAATGAGTAATTAAAATACTCTCAATAAAATATAGATTATTCTAAAAAAATGAAAGTTAAGGTCACTATGACTATCAAACTCAGAAAAGTTTAACAACAGATTAATATAATAAACGACATTTACTTAGTCAGAATGATAGCTTAATATTTATAGTATTATGTACGAAGGGAAAGAATAATAATTAATAATACATCTCTGCGCCAATAACGAAGTATAATTACCTTTAAAGGTAAGGAAAAGAAATACAAGATGGAAATGTTATACTCAGATAAATATAGGGAGTTAGGAAATACTCTCTATATATGAATCATAATAATAAATCCAACAATAATAATAATTACAGTACTAGTCTGAAAACATATCTACTATCTGCTCGTGATGGTAATTGAATAAAATTCGAATATTTAAACTAGGAAACAGAATATGGTTCTGTCATTGCGCTAAAAAATTATATTTCGATCTAGAACAGGATGTGTAAATTATTAAAAAAAAGTATGAACATCCATACTAAAATACATAGATCACTAATAAATTAATCAATAATAAATTATTAATAAACAGACACAACTATCTTCACACCTCATTACTATTCATCTATTTCTTTCAATATACTCTCAATATCTATTAAAACATCATTGAGTGAGAGATAAATACATTCTCCATACATTAATATATAATATTCATTAAAACTATATAAAGATATACAAAAATTTATACGTGAGTAATAAAACTCTACTAGATTTAAATCAGTTACCAGTAGTTTAATATAACCTATAGAACAAAGACTGAAAATATAGGTGAAAAATTGACAGGACAAATGAAAATGGTATTTACCAAGTAACATATAATAGCATTGTTCGAAAAATCTAGAAAAAGAAAGAAGTGGTTACAAATATACCATCGATAAAATGAAATAACTGAAAAAAAAGAAAATTGATCGATACATCTATTTTTAAATAAAAGATAATGTTTGAAAGAATATAATAATTAATATATTTTCTAATAATATATATATACATGATAATAATAATAAATGAATAAGTATCATTAAGCTTGATCTATTGACTAATAATATAATATAATAATAATATTAAAAGTAATAAAAAGAATAATATGGAATAATTTTTTAGAATTTAATTTAAATTTAAAAGTAATTGTAAATATAATTATAGAACATATAATTAAAACATAAATAAGCAATATATAATTAAATTAATAATAATAATTATTATAATAATATGAATACAAATTTAATAATTATAAAAATATGATATACTAATACATTCACAAGTAAATCAATGATAAATTACTACTACACCACACGATCAGATTTAGTATAAGATTAAAGTGAATAGAATAATATTAATTAATATCTCAAAGGATTACCCTTTTCCGAACTATTACTGTTGGTAGACGAATGTTGGGAGTGATTTATCACGTTAATTCAATATATTATATCTAATAAAAGTAAATATTTGATGGAATTTTGTAGAGCGTGTATATAAAGTTATTGATCTTTTATATTTTCTTTTAATAGCTGTAAATAATTTAGCGAGTTAGATAAAAGGTTATTGAACCTATATGAATTTTGCATCTAAGTATGACGAGGAAAGTTTTGACGACTGGAACATTTCACTGACTCGACATGAAGTATGTCTTTCTACGCGAAATAAGGTAAATGTTTATGATATAACTATAATATAGTATATATATTATATAACTATAATATGCTAGTATATATTATAGGTATTTCGTCTAATAAGTAGGGTGAGAATTTATAGTACAGATAGTAGATGTATTCTATATCCATTTTCTCTGAAAATGATATTGAGGGTTGTTGTAATTCTTACTCACTAGTAATGGTAATTGTAACAGTTATATATAATCTGCTTGAGTATCGATCAACAATCTACTTTGCGATAAGGTGAAGATAAGACTCATCCTATATAGTATTGTTCATAATTCAATATCTCAGACTCTACTATTTTCCTTACGACGATTATGTGTTTATATAAAATTAGCCAACCCTAGTAATTTGAGTAACAACCTAATATTATCCTACTATGTATGGTGTGTAATGCTCTCTTAACAAATGAAGTAAACAGAGATGTACTCACTAGTATGTTGATCAATAAACAGACTCATAATACCAGCTCTACTCATTTTGATATATACGTACTGAAGTCCACATAGCCTTTCAGCATAGCCCTGCGGATATAGTGAAGTATTTACTTGTGCTCAATAATACTCTTAAAGTTTTTAATGTACAGCCATATGATATAAATTAAGTGACCTATATGGATATTATATGTCCCATAATATTGTGCGTATTTTAAGGTATACTATTAACGTAAAGACAGCTTATATTATTTCCTATTAAGTCCTTTACTCAGTTTTACTGCTAAACAAGTCCACACTCACGATCCTACTCACTTCCAGTTTATTATCACACTCAGTACTCTATAAGTAGTTCTTATATCAGGAGGGAGGTATGTATATTAATAGTGTATGTGCATTCTGTGGTATTTGTTAATGATATATGGCGTTGGTGGTTTTCTCTCAGACATTCTCTTTTCATGCTTCAGTTTTTACTGAATCAAAACTAATAGTCATTGTTTTTTGAAATTTAAATCTAATTTTGCTAATAAGCTTTTTTTTATCTTATTTAAATTATTACCAATAACTTTCCTATTATAATTTGAATATTAACACTTCAAATAAATGCCTTTCCCGAAAACAAGAATTTTTGAGTTATGCAGTTCTCTCAGCAATATGACTTCTGATTATGTATATATTTTATTATTAACTATATATATTATTATATATATATATTATATATAATATTATATATTATATTATATATATATATATATTATATAGTATTAATATATATATAAATAATTATATATTAATAATAATATATATTACTATATATTATATATATATCATTATATATAATATATATATATATTATATATATATATGGTGATATATTTTATCTCTTAATTATTTGTAATCAGTTAATTGTAGATCTAACCATAATAACATATCTTTCCTTTCTAAGAGTGCTCAAAAAATTTTCTAAGTTCAGATAAGTAGTTAAGCTTAAGTTAATTTTTTTAAGAAAATTCTGTTAGGGGCTGCATAGCCGGATACACCCTTAGTTCCAGTTGGAACCAGCATCTTTTCTCCCTTCTGTGCCAGCTATAGAGGCCTTCGTGTAGCCACTATACATGATGAATTCCTTCATTATACTCATTAGAGACATAACTCTACATCTCTACAGTCGTGCACACTCTATGTTTCGCAACTTTCAGATTTAATTTTGTTTATGATGCATCCTTTAGAAAATTTATGTTTTATGTATATATGAATAATGATTCTTTAAATATAGGTAAGTCCTTTGCCTACTACTACTTCCAATTTCGACTCATCTATAAAAATTCATTTTACCTATGAGCTCTCTAAGAAGATCGTGACTCACTTATTCCTCTTTGTTTGGGACATTTAATTTATATCACCCTTCTTAGTGTCCTTAGAGAAGTAACGGACAATATAAAATATATAAGACATATGGTGACCAAGCTGTTGCCTCAAATATCTGTCGTCATAACTATACATAGGTACCGAAGATAAAGTGATCTTACAAATATATATCCCTCGGCTGCTTCTCGAATAAATCGAATCTACTTAAAATATCGGTCTATTCATTTTTTGTTTTTATTAAATATTATTTCCGCTTGATTTTAGTTATTTTACTTTTATTATCTAACTATACTGTAACAATAATTTGATCCCATGGATACTCCATTTTATTATTTATTATTTATACTCAATTAATTTATGTGAACATTTGAAGCTGTTTGACTAAATATTTGATTTACTTCAAGAGACATGATGAATAACATAGGATTTTTAATTAATTTTGATAATTAATTAAAAAAATAAAAATAAACTAATTTGAGCGTGAGTAATATTGGTTCAGAATTCTCGTGTGATATGTGAGGATAAAAGCTTATATTTAATGGAGGAATCTGAAATAAGTTCTGTTATTAACATACTTTTTCTATATCACGAGATAATAATGAAAACTCCTGAGTAAGTTGCGTTTGTTGCCCATTGTGCTCCACTTCTCTCGTTCGTATACAAATTCATTCATCTTATCTTCATATCTACTCTCTGTTCTTCTCTGTGTATTTCTTTCAAAATACCGCTCCAAACTCTAGAGATAAGCACAGTCTATCCATGCTCCTCTTCTGTTAAATGAGTTACGGTCTGTGCAATATTAGAATGCAATATTAGAATGCCAAATATTATACTTTAAAACTACACCATAACTTATATCTATACCCTTGGAATGGAACCCTTCAATAGTTGCATACAAAAACTCTGCGTTTTTGACCTGAGAATGTATCTATTTGTCTTTAATGTATTGAAAACTAAATTCAGTCAATATTTTTTTTATCAAGAATTGGAAACCTGTCTTATGATTCAAGCTTTTGATCATGAAAACTCAATATGTCTTTTAAGTAGACTAATAACAGCTCATAATTAACACCATATGATATATATTATGAAATAATAAATGAGAAAGTAAAATCATGTTTGGAGAAACACTCAAGGAAACATATCATGGATTTATACTAATTATAAAATTAATCTATTATTATAAATAAAAAATGAATAAAGTGTACGACTATAACTACATATTAAATTCGGCTTTATTAAATCCATGAAATTCTGACTGAATCTATTGTAGATCAGTGTGGTCCGTCGAAGGTATTGCTTAAAAGACCGAGAATGAGTCTTGAAGTGCGCACTACATATGTGAGTATAAGGACCTCGCGATTTGGAGTCACACAATGATGTGTGTAATAAAAAGTGTTATAGCCTCTGGTAGGAGATATATTACTAATTTATTTAGAGCATTATTTAATAGAGTGACAAGGTAAACGTATTCTAACATAGCCGGCCTGTGATCAAAGTTGAGGAGCTAGCTATTCGTCCACTATCCGTACAACTGTGTGATTGGATGTCTACGTAGATTAGTGAAGTAAGTGTGATTATATTGCGAACACAAGACATATGTGATGACTAGTTCTCTCTAGAACACATATAATGCTTGGAATTATATATGTACCTTAAGAATAATAATTGTTACTGTAGCAAACTCTTCATCGCAAATAGAGAGAACATTATTTGCTAATTATAATTGTTGAAGATGATGATGCTAGAGTTAGGATAAGTATATTCAAGATATGATAAAATGAGGAAGGTGGTCTATCAAGTAAGAGAGTAGTTATATAGACCTCAATTAATATAGCGCAGTGTGGGCATAGTGGGATGGATAATGATAATCATGGTTGACTAATACTTTTGAAGCGTGTGCGTAAGAGTGTTATCCAGACTTCTAAATTTTATACAAAGAGTGTATGTAACTCTCGATTCCGTCTTGTCGATGGACTCAGAGATGGATCATATGCTAATAAAACATGTAGCGCTTTTATAAGGTATGATCAAATTGGTTTTAGAGTAATTTAGCAAATAGAGACGTTTGACTATAGATACAATTAAAATGATCTAATGAGTATAAAGATCTGCGTGTGATGCTGTGAACACAATCAACAATATAAGTGAGGAACGATCATTATAGTTTGTAGTGATAAATTCATATGAATATGAAATAGAAGACAATAAATAACGCAATTATATGTGGAGCTGAGATAACTATCAAAGTGTGCGTGTATGAGAAAGGTGAGTAATATGATAGAGAATAAATAATGATATCCTCCCTATGTCTCTCACGAATGGTGGTTATTTACCATGTGGTGCAAATTATGAATTTATAGAGTAAAATCTCACTGTGCGTTAAGTTTAAACACGGCAATCCTGGTAAGGTGCGACTTCATAGCCATTCCGTGAGATAGATATCTTCAGTCAAACAATGTTGAACGCAAGACATCCTTGCAAATGCACTTTTCTGGTAGGGAGCGATCGGCTTTGACACTCCGGTTTTGAGAAATACGGTTTGCAGGAAAAAATGATGGATTTTGTGAAAGTATTCTCTTCAGGATGCAGATCGCTTGACAATTAGAACGTGAGAGACGCTATGTACGATGCGTACTTGACAGAGCAGTTAGCACAGGAAAGTTCTATCATTTAGCAATAGATGCTCGCTACGAATACGAAATGATATTTATTTGGCAGGGCGGAAATAATTACCAACTGCATATCTTAATGCGCTTAGAAGAACAAAATATAGTGTGTAATGAGGTACCTCTGCTCTTGCTCATATTTAGTGATAGCCCACACTGATATAATATAGAACACTCCTTGATTAGCCACACAAATAAATAATATTACTCTTAAATACCCGAAAGATTCTGATTGTACAAACGATAGCACATACGTGAGAGAATTATCTATACGCGACGTTAAGAACGCTACCAACTAGTGTTCCGCTCCTCAGCTCTCGCAAGGGTATAGAGATTTCTCTATTACTGATGCGCAATAGAGTCTGCAACACAAGGGGAATACGACAATAAACATTATCTCTTATCTCGATTGTGTCGTGAACTATTCTAATCTACTCACTTTTCTCGTTTATATCCGGTATTATACTCGGTGTATGAATCTGCTCTCACTTCTTTACTCCCCCGTCTCTCACTCTGTGGGATGGATGAAAATGTCCAATCCTTAGACTGATCTAAAATAATTTTTGAGACCGTTATAAGAAATTTGATGCTATTATATTCATTGCACTACTATTCAGGACTTACATACGCTACATTAAATATTACCTAAAAATTTTATCGGAAAAGATTATAAAAGAAAACTTCTTGGTAATACTATACCTAATTTATCTTATGCTTGACTCCTTGCACGAACTTTATGTCTAATGCTCAAGATCACATGTCTTGGGGTATTGTTCCTGTATAAATCTGGATTTAAATATGAACGAATTAAGCGAATAACTTTGGAGTCATAATAATCTTATGAAGTAGATAAAACCATAAAATTTCGTATTTCATTTAATTTACAACACTAAAATTAAAAATTAAATTTATTTCAAATTTTAAATTGCTAAGGCGTAGTATCCTTTCAAATGCTTTAATAATAATAATAATTAAATAATCATAATATAATTAATAATATAATAATAATAATAATAATAATAATAATAATAATAATGATAAATAATTTAACATTATTTGAATGCTTTGTGAACAACGACCAATGAGATTACAGGTTTGTAAACTAAACATTAAAAAGTGAGTTTCCATTGGGTTGTTGTTCACTCATAAAATACAAACATATTTACAAACTATTTTATGACTGACCATTTACAGCGTACTATCAAATTAATATTATATAAAATAAAAGGTATTGCAATGGCAATGCTTGGCTTTTACCTTAGAATACAAAAATGAAGTAATGTTATATATTTTCATGTACAACTGTAGAATTTCTACCATCACCTTCCATCTCACACCGGATTTAGATATCTTTGGCCTCGCCCACCCATTTTAGATAGCAAATAAGGTTACTTATTCTTGCCTCCTTTGATGTACTATAGAGCGTATAAAACATTGATTCAATTTTACTCCCATGTAACATGTACTCCATATCTTCAGTAAGAAACTTCATGATAATGAACAAATTGTATCGATATCGGTCATACGATAAATTCTGCTCCTACAGGTTAGTCAGGCAATGTACGTTATCTCTCCCACTTATGTGGTTTACATCGCATAAATCTGAACCTATTGCAAGTAAATAAAGACCCACTATTATATCTAACTTATTTTTCTCTTATTATAGCCTCGTCAGCTCGGTCTATATAATCAGACGTGGTAGAGAGAGATAATACTCCTTCCCGTAGAGGTCATCGTCGCAATTTTCTTAATGCCTCATTAACGATCTCACATAATAGCCTCTTTCTCCAAAGTTGAGTACCTCTGTTGTGTCACAGACAACGTTTTACTCCCGTAAGCGACTCGGATGCCGAGAATTCTCCGTACTTCTTTGATAGAAAGGGACGTACCCCAGTGAAGGTACCGGATGCATCTTCACTATGTAGTGCCTTGCTGCAACTCGATGCTATCTTCCAACTATCCTCAGCCAACTCTGGCATCTTCAATATGGGCTTCGAGCTCAAAGCTTCTTTCAACTTCTCAAATGCCTGTTGATGTTTGGGTTCCCACCTGATTTTCGTTGGCTCACCCTTCTTTGTCAAGTCGGTCAATGGCGCTGCGATCTGTGCATAGTTTTTCACAAAATCTTGGTAGTAACAGTGACCCTTAAGAAAGAACCTTACCTGCCTTCATTAATTCTTAGCGCTGGCTCTGTTTCTTAATTTTGATCACATTGGTCCTCATGTAATCCTTTAGTGCCATTTGCCAATGAAGATGACCCAAAAATCGACACTCGGACTGAGACGCGAACTCTCGCACTTCCGTCGGTTCTTGATGTAAATCCCTATTCTGAGTCTTTGAAGAATCAGTCTCAAAATCTGTGATCGTTTTCTGCGCGCACAAGGTCTGGGAAAATGACGATGAATCGTCCGATATTAAAAGTTCGACATCGTTGATTCCATCCAGAATTCCTTTTTTTTTTGACCGCCCAATTGACCTTAACAAGCGTTGCTCGGCATTAATCCAATACCTAATGGGTAGCTTGAATATGATAATGGAAATGTTCCGTCCTCGTTTGAAAAAACCGGTGTTTGTCAGCATCCTCAGGCTTTTATTTTTATCTGCCAGTAGCCCTTGGCTATAAGTCAAGTTTTGTATAAAAACTTTGTCCTTGGGTCCAAAACTTTCGGTAAATAAAGTTCTGAGTTGTATTCATGGACGCTCAGGATCCGGGGAGACCGTGATCCTATCAAGGCCCTTTAGTCCAAACATACTCTTTTACTCCCGTCCTTTTTTTGGGTACAACGACAACAGGTGCTGAATATGGCGACGTGGAGTAGGAACTATGTGCCCATCTCTTATCATCTTTAATCCATGTTATTCCTTCCTTCAGCTTCTCGTCCGCGTCGTAAAAGGTAACTTGTACGCTTCAGAGCCTGATGGGTATATGGTCGTCATCAATAAGTAGTCTATATATCGCGATAGTAGTGATTTCTTAAGCACGTGAATTATGCCAGGCCACATCTGTAAAAAATCCCTTCATGCTTCTCCAAGATCTCCATTACTTCTACCTCATAGCATCCGGTAATGTCTACTGATTCCATTGATGTCAGAGCGAGTGCGTCTCGCGTTCTATATTGTAAATATAGATATAATAAGAGAATATAATACATAATATAAACTAATAGTACTTATAGCCTCTCTCTTATAATATATCACTACGTTCGCGATGATGCTCACTTAATTAAGGCTCCACTGCCGATATATATTATCTCACACTTATAATTCTGCTGATGAATATGACTCCCTTCCTCTTCTCCTTCTTCTACTTCTTCTATTCCCTCTAACACTATATTTAATACTTTCTTTCATGACTAGATTGATGTGATGATACTAGTCTTAATTATCAACATCACCTCCACTTGTGAATCTGTAATTGTTTTCACTTATCCATACAACCTCACCACTGTGTGTATGGCCCGCCCCATCTCATCAAACATTCATTGTTATGACTTAGAAGTCTCAGGTATATGCTAATATGATAAACTATAGCAAGTCTCATACTTTTCATTTTCTGGTGATTACTCTCGCTATACCATATTTCTATACTATATTGATCTATCGTTACTATATATATATATGTACTAATTAAATTGACCTTTATTATCTATTGTATGAGCTTAAATTATGCGATTACCTGGACTCCTTAGCTAGTAATTCTCTCTAGCCAATACTTTTAGAGTTTCGTTTATTTAGCCCTTGTTCATCTGTACAAGCTCTCACTCAAAATTATACCTGGATATTTGTTTAGACCCTTGCCTCTTCTAAGAGTAATTATTCCATATCCACCCCTGCTCCACTATACTTATCCATACTAGAGCTCAATAAATTCTCGCACTTCAGGATGCGCTCGGCCACTATCTATTCTACATACAGGGCTCTGAATACTGTGAGTAGTCTTGAGAATTTCCGTGGAATCCTGTGTGAAGCCTCCCTTTATACGTCAAAAATTATAAATAGCGGTACATATCTATAAACTTATTTGACAACTCTACTAATACTCACTTGCTTTCACTAGCACATTCTCTTGAGCCTATTTTCTCTATTTAAGTATATATTATATATATAGGTTATACCCATATAAACTTTATCAGTAGTAGCTCATCATTTGACTCATATATATTGTGAGTAGTTGATAAATGTGGGAAAACTATTCTGCGATTGTGTTAAGTAATTTTTGTTAACATCCCTATTATAGATTTAAGATGTAATTATTGTAACGTACTACTTGGTCAACTTAGTAGGCTATCCTTTGGCACTTCACCACTCCATCATTGAAAAATCTATATACCCAGGCTTTCCGTCACTTCTGTGAGTGCAGTATTAATGTCTTTTAAAGGAGGTACAGCTTCAGCTAGATTAGCGCGTTAGCTAGGCATCCTACAAGGTGTTATAGGACATACTGATGCCCTCTGAAGATTGACCTAGTGAGCATAGAGGTCCTGATCAGTCTCTATGATCACTCTTTGAAATGAGTACCTATACTTTATTCAATAATGGCCATTTGGGTACTCAGTAATAGTAATATTCCATTTTCATTCATACTGAATCCTTCGGGTGCCGTTATCTCTGGCATATTATCCTCGAGTAACTCAGTGTTTAGTATCGTCTACCCATATAAATAATATAATGTTCGGCCAGAAGAACTATGTGATTGGCGTAATTTACCCATTTAGTCTCTTCTTTTAACCCGACTCTGATAATGGTAACCAACGAATGGACTTTCATATCGTACTGCTGCCATCCTTTACATAACCTCTTGTATTCTAGCTATATTGCTACATCTTTTCATCAGCCGGTTTTTTTTACTCTATATACAACCAAAATATCGAGTGAACCTTTTCCTATGTTTGAGAGTATTCCATATACATAAATTACTCTTTTATATAATAATAGTACTAATCACTCATATCTTATCACTATATAACTGTTTTCACCTTTTTTCCATTGACCTCCATAATAATTACCCTCTTGTAAGTTAACATATTACATTCATTTTTGTTACTTTTTAAAAGTCATACCCGATCTGTATAATTAAGTTCTTGCACTTCATTCACCATGGGTTATCTCCCCTTCACCCACAGTAATATAATAACTACAACACTACACTTCAATTCTTCTGTTTACTATTGTGTTAGTGATCGACAACATACTTATAACTCACCTATCTCATATAATCTACCTCGTATACGTGTTAATCGAATTGTTTTTCTTCATATGAGCCATAATACCACTTTGTACCTTATTACTACCCATATTATTGATCTGTCAATCTGGAATCCATATATATATTTTTCTATGTTGTTAATTTTTCCTAATTTTCATTATTACTTATTCAATCCTCTTATATCTTATACTAATTAAGAGGCCAATTAATATTAAATAGAAACCATATGTGATTCTCTTACTACCCTCCTTTAGGACTTTACCGAGTTTGCCATAAGGATCTTCAGACTTATTCAAAGCAATATGTTCAAGCAAATCTTTCATCTTATCAACATCAATGTTAAAAAATGCAAAACCATCTCTACTCTTCTCTCTGATGTAACTGTTATCAAACTTTTCAACCTATCCTTGTAACTGTTTTAAAATCCAAAAATCATTTTTGATTTTTGTGCTGTACTGCCACCAGCATATTAATGTCTCTCCCAATAAAAGAAACCCAAATATTTAAGAAATACCCAATCAACGGTCAGATATAACCATTATAGAGCTTATGGATCATCAACTTATATACTTTTATAATTAACATTAGGATTTATTATTCCTAACATTTTATTATATTAGCTCTGTTCCTGGCTTATAAACTCAAGACATTCCTCATTCACTTAATTAAAATTCTTATAGGAATAATCCAAGTGAAGAACCTTGCACATTTTATTATGAAAATTCATTTGTCACTTTCAGCCCAGCCAAGAATTTTATTTAAATTACGTTGAATTTCATAATTCCTCAATACTTTTAACAGAATATTCCACATTAGTGCCATTAGCAGTGTCTGCTCGTGCATAGGAACTGCGGAATTGTAGCACCTCCTATTTTCATTCGATTTTATCAATAACATTCAATATAATGTGTCTTTTTTTTTCTTTAATTCTTTCTAAAGAAAGTGTAAATACTTGTACATTATGTAATCCTTAAGCTTAATGTCAGTTCATAAAAAAATTACAAATATCCTTGTATGAAATTGTGCGATTCACAGTTCCACCGATGTGGAGACATATGTGGAAGTATATAATAGTTTCTATATTGTAAATTTTTTAGAAAGAAGTCCATTTTATGCTTCTGAAGGTTGAGGAAAAAATCCAGATAGAATTTTATAGTTTTATTGAGGTTGCTCACTTACGTGTCTATGAATACACCTTTCAAGATAGGATCCTTGTCATAGCCGGATCCAATTCAGAATAAGACTTGAACCACAGGCTTTGTAATTTGTGGTTGAAAACCACGTGAATGTACTACATGCTAAATATGAAGATTCCAGCAAATAAATGCGCGAAAAACTAGGCTAGGTAGGGCTTGAAGGCAATAACAGTAACCAGGACAAAGAAATGCTTTGAGTCTGTCCGACCGCTACAGTACCCCCTTTCAGTGTGCTAGTCAGGATTCCTGTTAGTCCAGGTAGCGACTGGGAATGTGAACGCGAGACCAGCACGCGTCCTTCTTTCACACGGTGGTGGAGCCAGAGTGGATCAAAGGACAGGTGCGTGAGGGGATGGAGAAACAGGCGACTATACTGGAGGTTTTGAAGGATGAGGAGGCAGAGAACCAGGAGGAGAAGACTAAGGAAGTGAAGGTGGAGAAGGGAATGCAGGGGGGAAAAGGGAAGTAGGGAACAGAATGCCTGGGGGAGGTGGACAGTTGGAAGGTTCCGGAGGGTCGGCCTCTAGAAAATCTGGCTTTAGACGGTCGATGCAGACGACCTCTGTTCACGTTTTGCGTTAAAGTGATGAAGAATTTCACTCGGCCGACTGCTCAACGACTTTTAAACGGACCTCATACCGAGGCTGCTAGAGAAGTGTTGTGAGCGTCGTTGACGAACGAAACATGGGTGCATGTGGCCAGTTCTCTCCGGAACGAAAAGAGCTGGACTGTCTGATATCGGAAGGTGGATGTCTCTCAACGCACACAGCACAGTTCTCAAGCGGGTGAGTAGAAGAAGGATCCGAATCAAAAGTGAAGGGGAAGATCGAGAAAGAATTCACCTGGCATAGCGTAAGGAGAGTCGTAGAATTAGTCCCGCGGCTGTGCATTGGATCTCTCTTTGAGGGAGGAAGCGATGCCCAAAAGTACAAAAGGAAGAGCCTTAGTCCATTGCTCATGCTGGAGTTGAGCGGCAAAGAATGCCTTAGCTGGCGGTGAAATCTTCTGTGATCCATTTGAAGCGGAGAAAAGCTGGTAGCCCTGACGCGCTCAGAACCCAGGAGTCGCATCAAATTCTCCAAAGGAAAAACTCAAATTGTCCTACCTTGATCGTGGTCACAGTAGCGGTAAACGCCGAAACGCGGCAACCCAGTGAACACATGAAAGCCTTAGCTATGACTTCAGCAGTGGTGATTTTGAAAGGAATGTCTTCTGGCCAACGCATGAAGCGGTCAATACATGTAATGATATATTGAATATGATGCCCATCAGAAGGAGAAGGGGACCAACAATGTCGATATGTACTTTCTTGAAACGTTCTCTAGTGTGGAGAAACTCCCCGAGAGGGGCTTGGTGTGTCGGTGTACCTTAGAACGCTGACAAGGAAAGCATTCACGAGTACACTTCCGAACATCGATATTAGCACCGGGCCGTAACCAGCTTTTGAGTGGCTGCGATACCGGGGTGAGGAGGAGAGTGAAGAGCAAGAAAAACAGGTTTGCGGAAAGCAGGAGGAACGAAAGGACGGGGAGTATCAGTAGACGTGCCACAGAGGAGTTTCTTTTGAATGCCCGGAAGAGAAATCCACCTAAGTTGCAGAGAAGAGGGCTGGGGAAGAGAGGGCTCATCTGATGACTGTGCAGTAGCCATGTCTTCCTAGTTGACGCTGAGGAGTGAAGAATATGGAGGTAATTCTCGATGCGCCTGAAAGTGCATCAGCCGTGAGATTAATCCATCCTGGGCGTGGCGAGATTCTTGCCGTAACTGCCGAAACATATTCCAATGACGAGCCTTCTCTCGGCGAGTGTCGTTCTATTTCGAGATGCCATGGCGAAGGTGATGAGCTTGTGCGGTGAAAATGTGAAATTCCCGGTCTTCCAGAAAGTATCTGAAGTGTTTGACTGCCTAGGGTGAATTGCAAGCAGTTCTCGGCCGGAAGGCGCTGTTAACGGGTTTAAGCAGGCTGTAGCTTCCTTCGAGAAAGAAGGCAAGAGTGAAGAACCAATAGAACCATTCAGGTGTATGCTGCAGGCACCTCCGACCTACGAATCGGAGCTCAACCTAAAGGCTTTGGTGAGAATCCTGTGGTGGACAAGACATACACACAAACCTATAAATTCCTAGATACCGTAAATTAATATGTTCGTAGTCATAAAGTTAAAAGTAACGAAGGTAACAGAACTTTCAATTACTTTACTTTTCATTTGAAAGAAACGAATAACGATCGGAATTACTTTAAGAACGGAAAAATTATTCTTTTTAGTAACGATGCCCCCCTGCTAAGTACCACTAACTTTGTAAGCTCCTCAGGATATTTGAGGTTATAACTCTCAAGTTTATAATAAACTCTTGTCGCATTATACGTTGAGTCAAATACTGGTTTAAAAAAATTAATTAATGATCTTTAATCGCTCTGATAATTTCATTGAAAAAGATTCTATAATGAAATTACTACTAGTTGTTATTAATTATTGTTCATATTGTAAACGATTCTGAATCAAAGAGTAAGCCTATCCTTTTAATTTATTTTTAGGCAATGAAGTTTTATAGAGTCATTTGCAAATTTTTTGTAAATAAATTGAATTTTGAAGTGAAGGTTTTTACTAGGCAAACTTATATGCAGTTTCATTTGCCTTCAAAGAAACCATATATCTAATAGTTCTAGTATAGATTCATCCTAAATGATGCAAGTATTTCTTTTGAAAGGGTTGCATTTTGATCCCCATGGATTTTAATTTGCTTAATTTTAATTTAATTGGGCGCTGGTACTTGAATCTGACTACACAATTCCTCTCTATGAAACTCAGGAACGAGGGAGTCCACTTCATCAATTCATAATAAAGTTTAATGATATTCGTATCCTTTTTGTTTAATTTCTTTAACAATGGATGCCCCAATCAGGTTCACCATTACTGCACTCCTTAATCTATACTATGTCCTGTAGGCCTACTCTCTATCCGACTAAGATAAATATCCACTTGTCGTTTATGTATCAAATTTTGCTTGGAAATATAAGCTTAGATTTTTATTAACTTTATCAAAAAGAACTTGTATCCCTGGGCCAGACATTTTTGCTGAAATTAAAGATTGAATGACCAAGGGCAACATGAAACTTGAAAGAAGGAGGAAAAAATGGAGTTACTTCGTAACCCCTTTAGGAGAGGAAAACTTATAATCTAGGGTCTAAAGACAAAAAAAAAAAAAAAAAAAAAAAAAAAAAAAAAAAAAAAAAAAAAAAAAAAAAAAATTTGAAGTTGAAAATGATCTAGGCCTACAAGGCCTAAGTTCGAAATTGAATTTTTCTGAGGAAAACATTGAAAGGGAATAGTTTTATAATGCATTGCTTCCTAACTCTCAACCAAATTTTGAATTAAATACACTGGACTAACTAAACTTAGGACAAAAAGCATAGGCTGTCTTGATAGGTCCAGTGTGGCTCTACCGTCTCTTTATCTTTCAAATGTTTAAAAAAGCCTATTTTAAATCTAATTTCTACTAAAACAGCAATTTGCGGAATACGATACTATATGAGCCTCCAGAGTTGGCCTAGAATTTATAATGTGCATATTGCAAACGTGCATCGAAGTGTAATTAGAAGCTCCAACAAACCCGTTTGATAAGACCCAAATAGATTATTTAACTGGCGGAAATTTAATCTAAAGCAGATTAAATTTAGAAACTCAATCTTTAAAAGCTATAATAATTTTAAAAAAATAATTGAAAATTGAGTCTAAAGGGTCTTACCTTTGGTTTTGTTTTTTTTTCAAAGATTGATGCTCTTTGATTAAAGTTCTCATTTGAGAGTAAGTGTGTGCTTCCCTTTGTAGTTGCGGATGGTGAGCGGGATCGTGTGTATGTAGTTGTGAAGACGTTGTTGATCGTCATGTTGTAGGTTGTGAAGGTAATTAGATGAATTGGGAATCGTCTCAATACAAAGAATTAAAGTTAAGATAAGTTAATATGAAGATCGATATAAATTGAAATAGTAAGAAATTTAAATTATACAATTTACCTTCATACCAATATTAACATTTTTGATTATAAATTTGATTTTTTAACACGTGCACACGTTAAACTCATTATGAGATAAGTGAAAAAAACCTTTGAAATGCCAAGTGAATTTTGGACAATTATATAAATTAGTGGCAAAGTGTAAAATCCTCTAAAACATTATTTTACAACCTATAATACCAAAAGTAAACAAAATAGAAGAGATATATGTGGAAGTATATTATAGTTTTTATATAACAGCTTTCTAAAATTCTAAAACTTTATTATTATGCTCTATTTTGAATGTTGCAGGGAAATATTAGCATAATTGTCTATTTGTGGTACGCTCATTGATAATACATCTTTTATTTGGAGCATTCAAATTTCAAACTCGTATATATAGTATTTACTAAAGCTTCTTTAACTTAAATATGACTGATTAAACAAGTTGTTAAGAAAGTTAGCTTCTTTTAGAGACTTTTAAAATAAAATTTGCAGTGTTTGTTGACTACACTGCAGGCTTTTGCACATGCTGTTACACCTGTATTTCAGTTTCGTCATTGGTTAGACGGTCGATAAGGAGTGTAGGTTTCATTGACTGGTCATGAAAGGCATAAATTTTGTTTCGTATTAAAATTACAGCTTTCCAGGTGAAATTTGAAGATCTTGAGTTTTATGTAAAGGCATACATTTATTTTGTTTATTAAAATAGCTTATTTGAAGTAGATCAGCTTAAAAGTTGATCAACAGAACATAGTGACACTTCATAAAGACCGAGTTTTAGGGCTGGTAATAGTTATAGGCCTAACTTCTTAAAATTGGTCTTACTAACATATTTATGTCATTCTTCTTTATATAATTTAAATAAACTTTTTGAATAGGCCTTTATTTTGTGACTATAAAAATAAATAGGTCATTGTAAGCCTTGACCTATTTTAGCTGATAAGAGATGCATAGTTAGATACTAAAAGTTATATAATTGTGCGTAAAGGCTTTTTCGTTGGTTAAATATAAAATTTGAAATCGGTTATCTGTTTAACAAGTGTAAATTTTGAAGAAAAAAAAAATATATATATATTTTTTTATATGTTTTAGAATAAGTCAGCTTCACAATAACCATAGAGATTTTTTAGCACAAAATACATAGAAATGGATTAGAGAAGGTATAATGTAGTTTGCAACAGCAAATTTCGGAATAATATAGTATAATTACTGTAATTAAATTATAAATATTTAAGGTAGCTTTAAGAAATGGTATCAAAATATTAGTTGAATTTTTTTTTTTTTGATTTGTGTACATTTTGCTTATAGTTTCAATAAAAATATTTAAAAAATGCTATGAAAATTATCACCACCTAATGTGATAATTAGTGATGGGACTATTAATCATCATTGTCAAAATCAGCAAATTTTTTCTCAATCGTCAATGTCAATTTTTGCCAATTAAGTGAAGAAATATTACACCAGAAACTGGAGAAAGATCGTTTCTGCATCATAATTTAAGAGATCTAAATTTAAAGTACTAGAATTTTGTGTGTCTGTCCATTTTCTTGCATATTAAAATTTTTTAAAATTAATCTTTTGAAGATATATATATATACTTACTAGGCTATATATTAAAATTACATAAAAATATTAAGTTGAAATATAAGGAGTACTGAATGATTTTAAATAAATAAATTTAGTTATTATTATTTTTATTTATTATATTATTATTAACCCCACTTCCTCTCTCTCAAACTGGGGTATAAGGTGCACATGCACCAGGAAACAAGTCTTAGAATAATTTTTACACTAAACTCAATACACAGCCCAGACCTTACACCCCATTTCTACCTTTTAGTGTGAACCCATCACAATCAGAAAATCCACCCTAGAGCAGCATTTCGAGTATCAAATGTTTTTACACAAATGCTCATAGCCTTAGAAATAAAAAAGATGAGCTGATTAGTTATACCATAAATGAGAATCTAGACATTCATTTGCATAACTGAAGGCCATGGGGTTAATGAAGAATTATATGAAAACTCCTTTCAGGAATATGAACTAGGAGGGATATTTCCACTTTATTTATACCAGCGGAGAGGAAAGAAGGGTGGTGGTGTTAACTATGTTAAAGCTAATAATTTAATCTGTACTAATTGAACTGACTTTAAAATGAATCATGATATTGATCAGTGTGGGTAGATATCCTTATAATACAATAAATATATAGAATAGGGCATTTTATAGACCTCCTGCCAGAGTCCAGAATTAGACGCTGAAATTGTGAAAGAAATTGAGACAGCATGCCACAGTAATGAAAAAGGTATAGTCATAATGGGTGATTTTAATTTTCCTGGCATTCATTGGGATCTTGTCTAATATGGACCATCAGTATCTGCATTCATAAAACAAAGATTTTGTTGTCACCAGATGGTCCAGAGAACCCACATGTTACGATGCACTATAGACTTAATATTAACTAACGATTGAAGATGTTGGTAGATGAAGTTAGAGTTTGAGGAGATTTTAGGACTTAGTGACCATTAAAAATATAATTTAGATTTATAATTATAAATGTGATATCTGGGCATAAATTGCAAGTTAATAAGGAAAGATCATAGATTTCCGAAATGTCGATTTTTACCAAATTCGAGACATGCTTAGTACAGCTGACTGGGATAAAGAGTTTAAAGATCAAAACTGTTTTATCATGTGGGAAGATTTTAAGTGAAATTGATGAAATATTCATCCATGTATGTTTTTAAAGATAAACCCATTAGGGTGGCGAAGAGAAAACCTGTTTTTGGAATAATAAGAGAGAAAATTAATGAAAGGTAGAATGGTTTAAAATATTCAACGGTAGTAATAGGGAAGATGATTTAAAATTAATAGGAAAATAGAATGACTAACCGTCAATAAGAAAGGCAAGAGAGAGGCAGAAATTAATTTAGCAGGAATAGTAAAATAAGAACCTGAAGAAGTTTTTTCGGTTTTATAAATTTTAAAAGTTAAGAATATGCATAAGGAAGTTAAAATTGATGAAAATTTAGTGAGTTCAGATGAGGAAGTTGTTCAACATTTTCAATGCTTATTTGCTTCAGTGTTTTACTGAGGAAAGATTTAGATAATAGTTGGGAGACTAATAGTTCTTGTATGTCATGTAACAAATAGACTTACAGAATTGAATTTGATGTAAAAGAAATAAAACGTTTATTTAGACCATATGAATCCAAGTAAAGCTGCAGGCCTGATGGTATATATGGAGAATTCTGAAAGAGGGTAGTACCAGCATTGCAAGGCACTGTATTTGATTTATAAGCGATCTATAACATTTGGTGAGGTACCAGATGATGGAAAACAGCATACGTTAATTTTATACAAGAAGGTAGTAAGGAAGATTTGGGAAATTATAGCAGTTCTTAACATCTCTGGTGTTAAAGGTTCTGAAAAGTTAATGAAAAGGTCATAATATGAGAATACTTAGAAGCATAACAGGGTATTGTAATGACTCTCCCCACCGGTTTCAGTAAGGGTAGGTCCATGTCAGACAAACTTTTTAGAATTTTTGGAATACATTGACAGAAGAAGAGGAGATCCAGTTGATATTGTAAATATTTTAGAACTTAGCAAGGCTTTGATGAATGGTCCCACATAAGGCTGCATGAAGATAGTTCATTGCAATTGTGGTATATGGTGGAGTGGTAATGGTTGGTATTAAGAGTGGTTTGCGAAATAGAAAACGTGTGTAACTAAATGGCAATAAATCATCAAGGGGGGACATAGTGAAGAGTGGTGTCCGCACAGGGTTCAGTGCTGGGCACTATTGTTCCTCACCTATATATAATGATTTTAGACCAGGGAACTTAAATGGCAGGTTTCTAAGTTTTGCAGATGATACCAAAAGTGGCCACCACAGTTAGGAATAGTGAAGGAATGTATTAAGATTCAAAATGATCTGATTAATACTTCTTGCGTGGGCAGGATAACTGGCAAATGAATTTTTATAGTAAAAATGTGTTAAGTTCTTCACCTAGGTTCTCAAATAAAAGGTTTTAACTACAATATGAATGGGGATTGCTTGAGTCTGTGGACCAAGAAAAATTTTTAGGTGTGATTATAAGCAGGAATTGGAAAGTAGCTATCAGTGTTTGGAAGCTAGAAAAAAGCTAATAAGATGCTGGGCATAATAAACATCGTAATGCTGTTTAGCAAAGCACAGGAAGTAATAAGTAAATTGTAATATATACTTGTTAGGCCATAATAGAGTATTGTGCACAAGTTGGGCCCCTTATTAAGAAAGACTTAGATAGGCTAGAGCGAGTGCAAACGTAGGTGCAACAAGGATGATTTCCGGGTTTGAAGGTAATGGCTATGAGGAGAGGCTTGCGAGGGAGTTTGAATGCTTTTCTGGATTGAGGGATTTTGGGAGTGAATGCGAATACATTGAGTTAGTCTATCAAAATATTACATCTATTGATAATAACAGAGACAATAAATTTTTCATAGTAGAGCATGACAGGTGACCAGGGGGCATAATAGAAAATTAAGAAGAAAAGCATGCCATCTTGATAAAGAAAGCATGCATTGCAGTAAATAGGGTTGTTAAATTTTTGGAATAGTCTGCCACAGGAGGTAGTTGAGTGTGACTCAAATTGCAAACATTAAAAATGGATTGGATGGGTATATGGATGGGTGGTATCTTTGGTTTGGAAGACGAAGCCTAATTGGCGTGTTTTTTAGTTACAGTAGTTTATTAAGGTTAAACTGCATGCGTGACCATATACTTAGTTATAATGCATGTGATGGTTTGGTTAGTTATTATATCATTAGTTTTGACTAAGCCCAAATTGGCTAAGCATGGGATGGAATGGGCATCATATATATATTAGTTTTTGACTAGCCAAATGTGATTTGTAGTTACAGTAATTTGACACGACAAGCCTAGGGTGCTTTGTGTGATTTGATGAACATGTTTTGGTAAGTGGGTTTGACTGGCAGTCTCGACAGGCCGTGTGGCTTCTTACTGTCTCTATATTCTTAATGTCTTAATGTCTTAATCATGAGACTGCGATGGATCCTCACTATGGCATCTCTTCAATGTGGGGTTCATCCCATGGCCCAAATGGGCCACAACCATGCCCCCTCACAAAGCCCTGTAATCCTCTAATTTAGCACCTGTTCTCTTGCCGTCTGCCAAACTCAGTTTCTCTCCTTCAGGCACTCCTTTCTGACTCAATTCAATTTTTCTTCGGTCTCCCAAGCGGTCTATTCTCAGCACACTCACCACTAACATCCCGCTAAACCACCGACTATCATCCATTCCTTTCCACATGACCAAACCATCTCAACTTACTTTGATTTATTCTTCATTTACCCCTTTTCTCCACCCTATAACAACTTTCTAATATGTTCATTCCTCATTTTATCAATTTTTCTCACACCTAACACCCGCCTAAGATTCTCCATCTGAACACATTGACTTTAGATCTATACCTCTCATTCCAGACCATAGTTTCACTACTAAAACATTAACACAGGTAAAACAACATATCATTATGTTATAGACCTAGCACACTGCAAGACTTAGCCTCTTTCATCACCAAGGATTTAATCTGCAGACCAGCCACATTCTTCATTCACAACTTTCCTACTAAATTTTACACCGTTCCGCTTTTCGTCCAACATATATCTAAATATTTAACTCAGAAACTTGCTCAGCTGCTCACCATCTAAAACAATAACATAACTGAAGACTGACTCATCACAACTAAACCTTTACTATTATCTATGTTACTTTTCAAGCCCTCTTTACACCCTGTCAAATTCTCTACGCAATTCCTCTCAAACTCTTTTTCAGACTCGTCACATCAAAACAGTATCATCGCATAGTAATAGGTAGGGACCAATCCACTCTCCATCATTCCTATGCACATCCCTGCACCCCATCCCAATTCTTCAGTAACCCAATCCAATATAAATGAATAACCAAGGAAGGAGACATAACACATCCCTGCCTCACTCCGCTATTAATATTAAACTTACAATTTACTCGTTACACACACTTCACATAGGTCGGGTCGGTGTGACTGGGCCCACCTCTTTTAGAGTGGTGATTCGGTCACTCTAAAAAAAAAAAAAAAAAAAAAATTTCGCTTATTAATAGCCACCGGGTAGTACTACAGGTTTTTAATTCTAGAAAGTTTTAAATTTAAATTTTCCTATGCATTTTTTAAACAAATATAAGTAATTATTATTACAAAATCGTCATTAAAATAGAATTTCCTTTGAAAAATGAGTTTTTTTTAACTTTTTGTTATAAAATGAAAAATTGGTGGAATTGATTTTAATTATTTTTTCAGTGTAATACAAACTCGAGTATGTTAGCTTTAAACTGGCAACGTAAATTTTGTTCAAAACAGTATTAGTGCAAAATCACGGGGCCTAACTTGGCTGATTCCACACCCCACACGTAAAAATTGATGATGGGTGAATCAGACCACTTGTTTTTCGTATTTTACGTATTGATTATTGACATTTTTTTATTACGTATAATTAATTAAAAATAATAATAGTTACTTATGTTATAGTAGAATTAAAATGATAAGTAAAATGTCTCAATAACAACAAATCCCTAATCCACCTAGCCTCAAAATTTTTGAGCGAGAGGGGTGAATCGGACCGATCTTCAATTTTATTCTTAATTTGATGTATCAATTACTAATATTTTATTACTTATTATAATTTTTAATATGATAAAACAATTATTATATCAATAAAAAATTTAAAATATAAAAATTGATTTATACATAAGAGAAATTTAAAAAGATGTCCGATTCACCCCTCCAAGGTCAGGCTGAATGAGCTTTATTTTAAACTTTAATAAAACTATTATTATTAGAATTACATCATATTATTTTTGTGTTCTTATTTCCTACTATATGGCCTTGAATTTCAGAAAAAAAGAAAAAATTCCAAAACTTTCCTAAACCTTTTCCACTGGAGACAGATTAACCTAAAGTGGTCACGTCACCCCACCCGACGCTATGCCATAGAGCCTCCCTATTATTCCTATCATACGCTGTTGCAAATCCATATGGATCTAAATATCAATTTATTACATTCTCCCTCATTTTCTCAATCATTTTGTTTCAATGCAAAGATTTGACCACACATCCTCACCATTTCTAAATGCCCTTGTTCTTCACCAATCAGTCCTTCAGTCACTCGACGCACTCTTTCAACCAAAATACCAGCATATATCTTCCCTACAATACTCAATGAACTAATTCCTCTATAACTCCTACAGTTACCCTTATCCGCCTTAACCTTATAAAAGGGTGCTACTACTGCTCTCCTCCAATCCCTCAAAACTATAACCCTCCTTGTCCCCTCCATAAACGCTTTGTTACAACTATCAAATCCAATCAATCACCATCTCGCCTCATTCTTGATCATTTCACCAGTAATTTCATCTATACCTGAAGATTTCCCATTTTTCAACTTTCTCACTCTACCCATTACCTCCTCTTTACTAATGACCTTTTCCCCAAAATACCTATTCCTTCTTGCACCATCAAGCCAACACACATTTACTATCACCTCTTCATTACTGCCAAATGTTATGCAGATTTTCGTATTTTATCAGTATGAGCACATCCTTATCTTATTCTTAAACCATTTTCACGCTCTTCCATAAGTAGCTTCCTATTCTCTTAGTAAGTCCCCATTCACATTCCTCCTTCCAAACTGTTCATTTACCTGTCTTTTTTTTTTTTTCTTTTTTTTTTTTTCTCCTAACCCCTTTTAGTATCTCCTTTTTTCCTCATGATAAATTTCCAACATGCCTTTCTTTTGAAACCTCAATCACTTGCTTATAGTACATTCAACCATGCTTCTTTTTTCTTTAACCGTTCCATCCGCTCTTCATTCCACTACTCCTCACGTTAACATTCTTCTTCCTAATTGAATACCATCCACATACTTCTTTTGCACTGCTAAAACACTTCCTTCATTGCTTACAGATTGTTCAGTTTCAACTTGTGGATTCATCTGATTTACTTGTGAGTGCTCTAAATACTTATCCTTATTATCCTTATTCACTTAACTTCTCCTCTTAATTCTACCTACTTCATTATTAGTATTAATTTTATATTATTATTATTTTATTATTTTTATTATTTATTATTTTATAGAAAAATTAAGAATGAAACAAATTGTTAATGAATAACAGGAAACTTTCTATTAAGCCGGTTCTTAATGTATTTACACATTTAAATAAGAATGAAGTGAAAACAACTTTTAATTCTTCTCCTTATTATAACATGTTTAAGAATTAGTTAAAATAATAAATTTTAAAAATTAACATTTTCAATTAAGAGACATTATTATAACTGTCATCATCAAAAATTCTTAACGTCCCATCACTAGTGATAATCTCTAACTTCATTCCATTTTCAAACATCATCAAAACAGATAGTATCCTCATTTTTTAAACATCAATATTTTTTTAGGCACCTTTAAACCTTTTAACTTCTCTATCTCTGATTGTAAAAATCACAGCAAAGACTCAAAAAAAAATTATAATGAATAAAAAAAGTAAAAATGGGTGGTCTTTAGGAAAAAAGTTGTCTCTAAAAATTTGCAAACTCCATAGGCCTTTTCTTATATTGTCAACTGACTGGGAATGTCTTTCTTCATTGCTTATGAATGTGGCAACTATAATAGAGCGTGAGAATGGAAGAAGATAGCCAATATGATGATTTTATGAATACCATTGTGTAAAAAGGGATGTTTTAAAAAATTTTGAAGAAAAAGAAACTTTTATTTAACAAATATAATAGGTTATGAAAATATATAAATTAAGAAATGAAAATAACATTACAAATAATATAATAACCATAAATTAATATATATATAATATATATATATATATATATATATATATATATATATATATATATATATAATTATATATATATATATATTATATAATATATATATATATATATTATATATATAATTTTAAAGATAGTCAAAGATTTAGGTTTAGACTTACCGTTACGGTAATATAGCATCAATCTAGGTTAGGTTTTTAGGACCTTCCCCAGTTCAGGTTTATTTATAAATCTGTGTTAACTTAACAAATCTTATCATAAGCCTGAACTAGGATTTTCCTAAATGGAAACCTAATTAGTATGGGTCCCGTCGATGCATACTACTAGACTTAACCTATATTGGAGTCGTCAATGCCATTTATCTACCACCTAAACTCTAGATGGATCTATGTTTTGCGTAAACGTAAGCATAATATACGATGGGTTACTTTCCTTATATCTATATAATATATATTATTAATTATTATAGTAATATATATAATATATATATTAAATATATATATATATAGTATATATATATATATTATATATATAAGCAAAAAGCTTATATTTAAAACATTCACTTTTTGCAGCTTCAGTGCATCATTTTTTTTTTCCAAATATAATATAAAATACAATCATATATTAATCTCAATTTTAAATTTTTTTAGTCTTTTGATCAGATATGGCATGTAAAATATTCCTTCTAGCGTCTTAAGCTAATTATATATATATATATATATATATATATATATATATTATATATATAATACACACTAATATATATATATATATATAATATATATATAATATATATAATATATATGCAGACTCCAGAAAGCAACATGCATGTATCTAAAAACTATAACAGCTACAGGAAAATAAATAACATTTTTGAATTCAGCGAGCAATTTCATGGTTGAAACTTTTAAAAAAAATGTATTTTATTCTAATATTTATTAATAACCTTAAATATTAGTAACATCTTAGGCCTGGCAGAGTAGGCAAACTGCTCCATTTCTGTTTCTGCAATAGAAATAAGAAGGTATCAGGTCTCAGTATGTTCTGCTTGCACCAAATTATTAACTTTTAATCTTATATTGTTTTTTAATATATATATATTTAATAAATAATTAACTTTATCAAAAAAAAATCATTTTATTTTAATATTTATTAAAAACACTTTAAATATTAGTATTTTATTACTTAAAATAAAATCTTACGCCTGGCAAGTTATCAGTCTCAGTAATGTTGCTTGCAGCAAACTTGATATAAGACATATTTTTATTAAATAATTAACTTTTACCTTATATTGTTTTTTCATATAGGCTATTTTTAATAAATATATTATTAACTTTTACCGTTATATTGTATATATGTTGCTTGCATCTTCGTTTGTGTCTTGCATAGTGACTTTTTATTTCTTTTCCATAAAATCGAACGAATCTATTTTTTAATTTTTTTCAGATAGCTATACATTGCAATGTATGAATGAAATAATTCGTCTTTTATACCAGTTTTTGGCATTTTTCTTTTTATCCCCAAAAAATATATGATGAGTCCTAAGGAACCATGTTTTATATATGAAAAACATGCAAAGAAAACATAATTTCATTTTACCAGACGTTTTGTATTTTGGTAATACATTTTCAATGCCAAAAATAGAATGAACAAATAGTTAATAATGTAAATTTAACAAAATAAATTACCAAGTGTAAAAAGTGATAGTAAATAAAAGATTAACAAAAAACAAAGTAAAATCAATGGGTAAAGGGATAAAAAAAAGATACGTTGCTTGATCTATTTTCTATTTTTCTTTCTTTTCTCTCTCCATTTGTTTCTTTTTATTTATGGTCTTTTCTATCCCTATTGTGTATGATTTATTGCACATAGTATATCTACTCCACACAGATTCAAAATCATGATTAGTTTTAATGTTAGTCATTAACACAGATTGAATATTGCTTTTTAACAAAGTGCCACACCACTACCACTTTTTTCTTTACGTCTGGTATAAATGAAGTGATATCTGGTATTATTCTGAAAGGAGTCTCTATACATACAATTCTTCATCAATCATGCTTCAGTTATGCAAATGATATCTAGATTCTCCTTTATGGCATAACTAATCAGCTCATACTTTTTTATTTTTAAAGCTATGAACATTTGTGTAAAACCATTTCATATTCAATATGCTTACTTTTATTGCTATCAACTTTATTTGAACCTATAACAATGCTAGTTTTATTTATCTCACCACTATTACAGTTACCATTGGTATAATTATCCATATCAAGATTTAGCCCATCACCCCCAACTTTACATAGTTTTTTTGATGGAAGAATTAAATCTGGTACATGAAAAGCTACAACACCGTTTACACTTAATTATACGTCTGTCACGCAAAAAGATCTCTGTCAGAAACTTTTCTGAAAAACTTATTTCCTTAACCTCATCATTTACAACTTAAGCTCTACTTCCGCCATTCCTGACTGCACCTTAACTAGATAAAATCCAGAAATCCTGCACCTTCTTCCACTAGCTTTCAGATCTTCTGAATCAACCTCCTATAATCTGCTATTAATTCTTCTGACCTTCTATGTCTTATATCATTTGCCGTACCAAATATCACATCACTTTGAATAAACATTGTAACTCAAATCTCTCTCACCCATGATTATCACATCACTGGCACCCTGGCACCTGGATAACACACTCTCAATTGTTTTCGAGAGATCATCCGTATTTTGAAAGTCCTATCTAGGTTAATCTGTTCATAGGTCTCCAACCTCTAGGCAATGCCTCAGTTCTTCCCTTAGAAAACCCAACATTAACCATCTGGCCCTCTCTGATCTCTCCTCATCTGGATGACTCGTTTTCAAACCTGGATACTGCAGGTCACAGTCTGACGGACTTTCGAGATCTTAATGTTTTGTCTATTATCTACAACTCTCTATTCATTTGCAGACCTATTACTACTACTATTAATAGTGGTGATGAGTGGTGTCCCACAGGGTTCAGTGCTCGGGCCACTATTGTTCCTCATATATACACATGATTTAGACCAGGGATTAACATGCAAGGTTTCTAAGTTTGCAGGATGATACCAAAGTTGGCTCACCTCATCTAGGAATAGTTGAAGGATTTATAAGATTCACACAATGATCTCTGCAATATCACTCCTTAAGTGGGCAGATAAGTGGCATACATTTTAATAGTAAAGTGTAAGGTTCCTTCACCTAGGTTTACTCAAATAACAAGTTTTTAACTACAATAGAAAATGGGATTCGGCTTGAGTCTGTCGGACCAAGAAACAATGATTTAGGTTGGTGATTATATGGAGTAATCTTGAAGTAATGAATCATAAGCTATATAAAGATGCTGGGCAATAATAACATCGCAATGTTGTTTACAGAGCAAGGAAGTTATAAGTAACTGTATAATAGTTATGTTAGGCCAATAATAGAGTTTTGTCAGATTGCAATGTAGAGCAACAAGGAATATTATTCCTGGGTTTGAGGGTAAGAGCTATGAGAGAGGCTGAAGGGAGTTAAGGAATGTTTTCTGTAGAAAGGCGATTTCGCAGACGGGGACATGATACAAGTCTAAAAATATTTAATCTACTGATAATACAGAGACCAACTATCATACTCTCATCACGTCAGAGACAAGGGAGACCAGGGGCATCAATAAGAAAACTAAGAAGAAAGCATGCCATCTTGAAATAAGAAAGCATTCTTTCAGTAATAGGGTTGTTTAAATTTTGGAATGATTTGCCACAGGAGGTTGTAGTGCAACTTGATTGCAACATTTAAAGAAAGGGTTGGTGGGTATATTATGGAATGTTTGGATATCATATAATTAATTTAGACGAAGCCAAATTGGGACGATTTTTAGTTACAGTAGTTATTATGTTATGACTGCATGTATGACCATAACTTAGTTATTAATGTATGTGGATGGTTTGGGTATTATATCATTTTATTTTATTTTTTTTACTAAGCCAAATTGGTGGATTTTTAGTTTGACAAGCCCTAGGGTGCTTTGTGGATTTGCATGAGAGCATTTGGTTAGTGGGTTGACTGGGACAATCTCGATAGGCCCATGTGGCTTCTACTGTCTATATTTCTAATGTGCTTTAGCCTTTTCCCTCTCATTTTTGCCTAGGTGAAATCACTAGTCTTCTCTACCCCTGTATCCCACTCCCTCCTCGCCTCAACATCATTACTAACTTTTTCTTAACACCTCCCTCCTTTCTCAATTCAAATACCAAATCATTCAATCCATTCACATTTTCACTCGGTCTTGCAATCTCCTTCCTTAACAACACATTCTCTGCATTCAAAATACAAACAGGGCAGCTATTCACATATTCACCTCTCAGTCCCACAATTTTCACACAAAGCATTCATACTTTAAATTATTATTAATTTTACTAACTTGCACCTATTATTTTACCAACTACAGTTTACTAAGTATCATTAAAGCCTAAAAGGAAATAAAATAATATCTTCAAATAAGTTAAAAATATAAACAAGCTTGATTACGCTACTTAAATTTAAAGACTAATATAAAAATTATAAAGTTGCCTAACTTTAGCCTATGGCTCTGGTAAACTTAATTTAATTTAAATCACAAGATTAATATAACGATTGTCAATGACTGTAGTTAAATACAGAAGAACTATTTAATAATCCAAATAAAACTGCAAACACACAGTATACAGTAAATCTCTCTTAACTACTCTAGCCTAGGGTTAAGCTTTCAAACATGACTTAGTCCAATATCTCACTAAAATAATTAACACAGAAATAATCACAAAATAAGTATACAAATTTCTAAACAACATTGATACTAACACTAATTGATAACTAAATTCACTTGACAAATACATAGATTATAGTAGTAAAAAAATGATGAGCAAAACCAGAAAAAATACCTCACTCAATAATAATATACTATATATACTATATATAATATATATATATATTATATTATTATATATTATATATATAATATATATATATATTATATTATATATTTATATAATAACTATATATATATATATATATATATATGATATAAAGTACAGTGGCTTTTTCTCTATTTTATTTTATCAATTTATGATCCCATTGTTTCAATATATCTTTGCACTTCTTATATACTTAAGATTTATATCTTCTATGTTCACTGAAATATATATCTTTATCATCTTTGTCATTTAAATTTTTTAAATGTTTATTCACAATTTTTATAAAGTATTTTTTGTGTGTCCCTCCCCATAATTCATAAAAATTTATTTAAAGACATGAAAAGGATTTTATACTTTTTGTTAAAGATTCATCATATGTTGGGCTATGACAGTGTGAATTCGTTGCAGGGTTATACAAATACGGCATTGCACTGCCTAAGGTTATAACTGGTTCGGTAAAATGAGAATGACCA
>JABUQX010052922.1:0-2500 GCA_015478945.1 Trachelipus rathkii
AGAGAGATGTTAGCAGAATTGACAACTCACAACAGGCAGACAAACAAGTTATTAGAGTTTCTTACCAGATATTTTGATGCTATGAAAATAGTTAGAGTATCAAACAGATCTGAAGAATTTAAAACAATTTGAAAAAAAATATATATTATAATGAAACAGTTATATACCTATATAGAGGCAACATCAAAAAACATTTTATATTTGTGGAAATTTAAAATGAAATATATAAAAACAATAATAATTTAAATTTTATTCATTATTATCTTTATCAAAGACATCTTAAGTTAAATTTTCAAATAAATAGTTCTTATGAACCTCCTCCTTTCTTCATCTTCCTAAAACGTGATATTTCGGATGAGTACTGGGTGTCATCGCAATTAGATTATGGCGTCATCATTTTTTTGAAGGAAAGTTGCACTTGATTTCCTGATCTGATCACGATATGAGGTGAGACAGAGAAATGCTACCATTGGAACATTCTTGATTAAATTCGACAATGCTGGAATTATAGATAGGCTATATAGGCTATATATATATATATATATATATAGTGATATACTGGTATATAGATATATATATACTATATATATATATATATATATATATATATATTATATATATATATATTATAATAATATATATATAACTTATTTTATATTAAATATATATATATATTAATATATATATATATATTATATATATATATATATATATATATATATATATATATAATATATATATATTTATATTATGTATTTATATATATATATATATATATATATATATATATATATTTTAGTGGGGAATGCGTTGTTTGGAGTTAGTGGGCAAACCAAAGGTTGAGTCAAAGACTTGATTGCAGTTGAATTTGTATTCAGAAAAAAATACGGACCCCAGTAACCTGGGAATTAAACAAAAAAAGAATAATAAATACTAAGAAATAAAAATAATATAACTAAATTTAACATAAAATATAATAAATAATTACTACATTAAATTTTATATAATAAAAATGAATAATTTTTTTTTGGGTTTAATATTTTAATATACGTACAAAAAAATTGATAAGATATTAGTGGCCGAAAAAAATCGAGCGTAGGTCCCCCATGAAAGTGGCTTAGAAAAAATAATAGGCCCTTAGTATATGCTAACCTAAGGGTGCTACCTTGAGGATAAACTAGCTAAGCAATTATAAGTAAAATATATAAAGAAATACGATATAATAACTGCCACTTCACAGGGTACCAACATTAATCACTATTGTTTACATTAATATATATTAATAAATAAATTCGCACTGCCTATTTCACTCACCATGGCAAAAAGAGGTAATTCGCTCGCTTTAATAAGCTTTAGATAAATAAAAAATCCATAAGTTATAAAGAGCTTGGCAAACGGTTGCAGTCGTGAAAAAAATGGCGGTAGAATGGAAATGATAGAGGCACTTCAGTAGTATTATCATTTTGCTTTGCCATGGTGAGAAAATGAGAGTGCGGTCACATATTACGTTTTACAATTTTATATTTGCGTGTTATTTGGACTTAACCTGACTTCGTCACCACAGGTACTCCCCTGCAGTGCTAAAGGCACGATACCTTAATCCAAATAGCGCGCCGGCCATCGAATATGCCTACCTCTGCTCGATAGTCTAGTAGGAGCTTGGGATGGAGTCTGGACAGGATTCCCAGATTGAGAGCGGATGATCGGGCGAGTCGGAACGTATGCTTGTGTCGTAGGAGTAGCCCGAGGTGGAGCTGGAGGTGAAGAATCCTGAGCCGGAGTGGAGGAAGGCAAGGGTGACGATGACCGTGCGGGTGGAGTCTGAGCCGGACGTATTGGTGCTGTTGGCTGAGGAGAAGGAGGGGGAGGAGGATAAGGAAGAGGATCAGGAAAAGGGAGAGGAGGAGGAGGAGGAGGAGGAGGAGGAGGAGGAGGAGGAGGAGAAAGAAGAAGAGGAAGAGATGGAGGAGGAGAGATAGGAACGTTAAAAGAACGAGTTGAAGGGGGAGAAATTGAAACAAAAGGTAAAGCGTCAGGGTCGAGAACAGGAAGAGGATTCGCCTCGAAGAAAGCAGGCTTAAGGTGGTCGATCGAAACGACTTCTGTGTGTGTGGGACGTTGGATCGTGGTAGGGCGTCAGTCCAATTCTCCGGATTGGGCTGAGCCAGAAGAGAAGCCTTAAGCTGACTGTGAAAACGCTCGATAAAGCCGTTTGCTTTTGGGTTAAAAGAAGTCGTGTGACAATTTATTCTTATCTAGAAGATCCAAAAGTAATAATAAACACGCCTAAAAATATACTCCAGAGAAAAATAGGAAAAAATATTCCAAAACAAAATATTAAATTGATGATTAATTTCTACCAATTCAAATCAAATCATAAATTCCAGAATATTGATTATAGATACATTTATATAAGACAAGTAAATATAAAACCAAAACTCACACATAGTTATCTAAATATAAGAATAAAAGTTCAATATTTTTCATCCCATGAAACATA
>JABUQX010052923.1:7500-39030 GCA_015478945.1 Trachelipus rathkii
ATGAATAAATAATAATAATAAATAGTAATTTAATAATCAATAATAATAATAATATTTTTATTAATTATTATCTACTACTACTGGTGTTTACTACTTCTATCAATAATAATATAATAATCATAATAATCAATAATAAATAATAATAATAATAATAATAATAATAATAATAATAATAATAATAATAATATATAAAGAATAATAATAATAATAATAATAATAATATATATAATAATAATAATAATATTAATAAATAATATATAATAATAATAATAATAATAATAATAATAATAATAATAATATAAATAATAAATATGAAAATAATAATACTGAAAATAATATAAAAAATAATAATAATATAATAATAAAATAATAATAATAATAATAATAATAATAATAATAATATAATAATAATAATAATAATATATAATAATAATAATAATAATAATAATAACAATAATAAATAATAATACTAATTGACGTATGAGGAGCTCCCTTTTGATATAGGGGGATCCTCCCGGACATTGATGGTTATGATGAATTAGTGATAGATGTGATTTATAGAAGGAGGGTAGTGAGTGTAGTTGTCAGGGAGTGAGAAGATCGTCGCGCAGGTGGTGGACGGGGTATCTGTTTGTGGCTGGCTTGGTAGGTGTGGTCGTGGCGTCGTGGGATGTGGTGTGTTGTGTAAGGGCGCGATCTGGTCTTTTGAGGAGGCTCGGTGATTTTCAAGAGGTATCGTATGTATTGTTTGATGTGTGCAAAGAGGTATTGGAGGTGCCCCTGTGGCCTTGAGCAGTTTACTGTGATGTACGAAGTCGTGTCATGGTAAATGGAGCTCTGGGACGCGCGCCGGGTTTTTGGCGGATAATGGGGTCGAGAGTAAATAAAAAAATAATAATATTTAATAATAATATAATAATAATAAATAAATTTAAATAATTAAAATAAATTTAAAATTAAATACATAAAAAATAAAAAAAATTAAAATTTAAAAAATAAATATAAAAATAAAAAAAATAAATGAAAAAATTTTAAAAAAAAATTGAATAAAAAATGCGTAATTTAATTTATGAAATTTTTATACTGAAACTATGAAAAAATACCCTTCAAAGATTTTAAAATAATAATAATAATATAATAAATAATAAACAATAAAAAATAATAATAATAATGATAAATATTAATAATAATAAACGACAACAGAAATAGAGCACAAGAGGGAAATGTGATTTATGTATCATACGTTAAATTATTGCTAATAATAAAATTAATAATGAATAAATAATAATCATTAATCTGGCATGTGGAGGTTCTAAAAATGAAATAAAATTACTTATCTTTTCCTCGTAATCTTTTCAAATTAGCAAAATCTTAAAAATACACATACAACATCACAGACTTGGTCAAATCAATATCAAAATACTGGTTTATGGAATGACCTCTCACTGGAATGGACTTATACTGAATGGATATGACACTTAGTAGTATAGGGGTGTGCATGACCAATGTGTTTGGTACATTTTTAGTACCGTTTTTAGTGCTTTATGCATTTTTGACACTGAAGCTTCAAATTAGGGTTTTTTCAAGGCCCCGGAACTCGTTTCCGAGGTAGGCGACGCGTTTCGACCAAGTCATGTCAGCAGCTGACTTGGTCAGGCTCCCAACTCCGGAGGAGTTTGGCTCTTTTGACTCATATGACACCGACGGCATTTCAAAGCCGGTGAGTACCGTTTCGGAGTCTTTGGACTTCTGAACGACAAGGAAATTCAAGTCTTTCGCACTTGACTTGGAAATTTCCATCACATCGTAAGTATTTTGACCCTTGAATATGTGTCAAATACAGGTTTCTAAGGTCGGTGTGACCGTTTTTGAGGTCGGGATGAGCTTTTTCTGAGTTTTACTAGAAAGGTTAGGAATAAGTACTTATGAGCAACACTTTTCCCCCTCAATTAAGGGAACTTCTAGTTGAAGTATCTTCCTCAAACTTACTACCCCAGCACTGTGTTGTCTCTTGCTACGCTCGTCAAGGGGGGTGCTGATACCCCACTAAGTTAGGAAATGGTTGAGCTAGAAGGAAAATAAATTAGTCGACAGGCCTCGGAGGAGGAATCGGAATTAGAAAAGAGGATGGAGCCTGAGTTGACTCATGTGCCGGAGACTTGAACCGGAGCCGGAGCCAGAAGAAATTGCGTGGAATGCAAGCTGAAAAGAATAGAGGAAGGATGAAAAGGAGTAAGAGAAATCTCATGTGTTCGGGGCAAATGAAGCTATTCCGAGCTGGTGCTGGAACGGTGAGGTGTTGAGTATCAAACATTAGGCTTAACAAACAATATTGAGGGTAAATGTTATGCTTACGAACCCGTAATACTCGAATTTTATAGTTTTCAGAACCCTCATGGGTGTCTGTGAGCCCCAAGAAGGGAGTCCCAGACGTAAAAAACCCAGAGTGAAAGCAGAAGAAAAAAAGCACAGAGTGCATAAGAGATGAAGATGAAGGAACGATGACGAAGGATGAGGATTCCAGGGGAAACAGAAATAGTAACGTTCCCACATGAGTATATATGTTATCTAACGTAACACATAACAATACGCAATCTTTAAATATTTCGATGGTTTGCCAATAGAGAGCTGTATTCTATGAGTCCCACTATGACTGGCTCCAAATGAGAGCAAGGACCAGATGTCCATCATATTGATGACCGTATGATTTTGCTATTTTGGGTTGTTTTTAATTGCTGTTTTGCGCTAAATATTTCAGAGGAGATGAGGTCCACCTACCCTCCACCCTACACCCCTTAGGAAGTATAAGCGGGTAACTAAGGTCAGGCATTTGTGGGATGAGCGTCTATTAGTAAGGCAGGAGGTAATGGGATAGATGTGGGAAAGTTGAAGAAAGGTAAATCTGGTAGGTATAGATGAAATCACTGTGAAATGATCAAGACCCAAGGCGCGAGTGGTGATTGATGTGGATTGGAAGTTGTGTCACAAAGCTTTTATGGAGGGTTTTAGTTCCGAGGGATTAGATTTAGAGCAGTAATAGTAACCATTTATATATGGGTAAGGGGGGATACAGGGTAACTGTTGGAATTATTATACTGGGAAAATTAAGTTTTTATTGATGTTGTAAGAAAATCTATGCTAATATTTTTGTACGAAAGAGTGCGTCGAGGACTGAGGGGATGAATTGGGTGAAGAACAAGGTGCGTTAGAAGTGGTAGAGAATGTGTAGATCAAATCTTTACATTGAAAACAAATGATTGAGATAATGAGAGAGAAGAAGAAAAAAATTGCACTTGGTTTATATATTCTGCATAGCGTATGAGAAGATTAAATAGAAGAAGCTCTATGGCAGTGAATAGTATATATGGTGTTGGTGGTAGGCTTCTGAATAGAAATGAATTGTATGTATGACGATAGTGGAAGCGTGTGTAAGGAAATAAATGGACTGAAGTTCTGAATGTATAAGGCACCAGAGTGAGGCCAAGGATGTGTTTTTTGTCTCTTGGTTATTCAATTTTGCCATATGGTGGGGTTATAAAGAAAATAGAGGTTGTCTGTGGCGGGGGAAGGTGTTGAATGAATGCGAGGATTGGAAGAGAGGTGAGGTGCCTTACTATTATATGTGATGGATTTGGTTTTGTGTGCGAATCTGAAAAGAGTTTCAGAAGGATTGGTAGACAGGGATTGTCAGGCGTTTGTAAAAAAGGAGGGTTTGTGAAAGTAAACGTAGATTAGAATAAGGTTATGATTGTGAATGAGGACAGTCCTCGGTGTGAAGTTATGCTAGATGGTGGGCAACTTTAACAAGTGTATGAGTTTAAATTTTAGGTATATGTTGGATGAAAAGGGAACGAACGATGTAGGTGTGTAGTAGGAAAGTTGTAAATGGAAGGAAGGTGGCTGGTGCAATTAAATCCTGGTGGATGTAAAGGAACTAAGTCTTGAGTGCGCTAGGGTCTTACATGAGGGTATGTTGTTACCTGTGTTAATGTATAAGTAGTGAAACTATGGTCTGAAATAAGAGGCTAGATACTAAAGTACAAAATGTGTTCAAGATAGACAACCTAGAGGTATGTTCTAAGGTGTGACGAAGAATTTAGTAAAATGAGAAACGAAGGCATTAGGGAGTTGTGTGGTGTGAAGAAAGTAGTAAATGAAAGAATAAATGAAAGTATATTGAGATGGTTTGGTTTTGTGAAAAGGGAGATCGAAGAAAAGTGGATCGAGTGAGAGGTGAATGTGAGCTTGACAGAGACGAGAACAAAGATGCATAATAGAAGTGAATGGCGGGATTTTGTGAGGGGGGGCATGGTTGTGTCCCACCTCGGCCAGGGTGAACCCTGCATTGACGAGATGCCATAGTAAGGGTCTATCGTGGTCCTGTGAAGCTCTAGGGTGGATTTTTCTGACTGCGACGAGTTCTCACTGAGTCATATTCTTCTACTACTTCTTTGTTTCCAGTGCATGGTATATTTGGGGATTGATTCGTGAATGCAACTTACCCTATAATATTTTGATGTCTCTGTTGTATAAACTAAGAATAAATAATTGCTACTTTTGAGTTATATATCGTTTTCTCCTACCTTGTGCAGCCAGAATTATTATATTCACCAATTTGTTATATTATGGAATTGGTAAATTTGTGAAATATCAATATCCTGGTCACAGAATCAAAGTTTGGAGGAGATATTAGCCATTTTTCATTCCTTATTACATTACAGTTTTTTCCAAAAAAAATATGTTACATATGTTATCAGTTAATAGTAACTCCGTATAAATTAATAAAGCTCTTTTGTGCTACAGTTTCATATTTTGTGCAACATTTGGTGATTGCTATGGTGATCATCTATGTAATGATTAATAGCTGCATTTATCATTAAAATTTCATTTTAATGGTGAAACCCCATTTTTAGGATTCGGTCCTGTCCATCGTTCGTTTATCTTATTCTCTTATGCACTCTGTGCTTTTCTTCTCCTGCTAAACACTCTGGGCTTTTCGTCTGGGACTCTCTTCTGGGGACTCACAGACACCCGTGAGGGTTCTGAAACTCAAATTCGATTTCTATGGGTTCATAAACGTATTTCTTGACGTCAATATTTTGTTTTTAAGCGAATGTTTGATAACTCAACACCGCACCGGCTCCAGCACCATCTCCAGAAATGACTCATTTGCCCCGACACGTGAGACATCTTCTTATTCCTTCTTTATTCTTCCCCCATCTTCTTTTGCTATGAATTCCATGCTTTTCTTCTGGCTCCGGCATATGAGTCAACTCAGACTCCGTCCTCTTCTCTAATTCTGATTCCTCCACCGAGGCCTGTCGGCTATTTATTTTCGGCTAGCTACAACAATTTCCTAATTAGTGGTGCACGGCAACCCACTTGAACGAACGTAGTGGCGTGCAACTGCAACCCAGGCAAGATGAAACCACCAGTTGTTGGTGTAGCAAGTTTGAGGAGGATAGAACTAGAAGTCCAATAAATTGAGGGAAAAAGTGCTGCTTATAAGACTTGTTTCTAACATTCCTAAAAACTCAGAAAATGGTCATCCTGACTTCAAAAACGGTCTCACCAACCTTAGAAACCTGTACTGTCAAAATCAAAAGATGTGATGGAAATTTCCAAGCAAGTGCCGACATGACTTGGAATTTCATGTCGTTCGGAAGCTCCAGACCCTCTGATGACGGCTCACAGACCTTAGAAACGCGTCGCTGTTATTTAGCTGTCCGGATATGGGGGCCTTGACCAAGTCAGCTGCTGATATGACTTGGTCGAATCGCGTCGTTGACCTCAGGAATGAGTTCCCCGGCCTTGAAACCCCCTAATTTGACGCTTCAAGAATAAAAAAATGCATAAAGGACTAAAGAGGTACTAGAAAGTACCAAAAACATTGGTCTAGCACCGAATGTTCGCATGCTGCCGAAGTCACACCCTATACTACTAACCTTTACTGATACAATATTCTCAATTTCCATTCATTTGTTCACTATAATACTGTTTTATGGAATGACCTCTACTGAATGGAATGACCTATACTTAATGGAATGACCTTTACTGATACAATATTCTTAATTTCCACTTATCTGTTCTCTATTTGGAAATCTGTTTAAAGTTTTCACATAATTATATTGAAAATCCAGCAAGCTTTATATTCAACTATCAAAACGAATTTCGTCGTCTTCACAAGACGTCCTCTAAATGTCCTCAAGTATGCAGGTATTAACTTGGGGAAAAATGGCTAGAAAAACACGTTGATGAATAGAAATGATAATCAGTCGCTAAGGACATCCATGTTCAAACTACTGAACTCTAAATTTAACCAAGTTTGAGTGCGAATACAAGCCCCCAAATTTTGTCCGGGTCCCTCACTCGGTACATCACTCATATTATATATTATATCATAATAATATATAATATATTATATATAGTATATAATATATATATATATATATATAATTATTATTATGAATAATATAATATATATATATATAATATATATATATATATATATATATAATATAAACTGAGATCTGCAATAGATCTTCCTCTTACGAGTGATTTATAGAACCTAATATTTACTGTAAACACTAAACAAAAAACGAGTCTTATTCAATTCTTTTGCCTGTTCCTTTTGCCTTCGTACTTGGGAAAAATAATATAAGGCTAAAGAGCTATAAAACTGTAGGATAAATTTGGTTTATAAATGCAATAATAAATATAAATTCACTTTTCTCTAAACGTCTTGAATGCCCTAATCTTTGTTTTACAACTATTTTTACTTACATAAATAAATTATTGCATGGATTTATAAAATTAATTTAAAACAGATTCGCAAAAATTTTTACAAACATATTAAGCCTTGTTAATTTATATAAATGACTCACTATTCACGTATTACGTTCGGCAAACACGAAGAAAAATGCTAAGTGGAAGCATGCGAAAAGGTTCTTTTAGAGAGATTGAAAATAATAATAATTAAAAAAAATTTCTCTCTTGCACGAGCGTTTGATTTCTTTTTAGAAGATTTGAATGCCTTGAAATAGAAAGGATTAAAACTCCGTTCTGAGACGCGGCGTTTCTCTTTATTCGACCGCAACGATATGTGTCATCTTTTGTCCAACAGACTCGGCCAGCTTCAGTCAAAGGAACCTTCCAGGGTGGTCTTTTCACCGAAGGCATTACAAATGCTATCGTTTTTGAAAATATAAGTCTTATTATAGCTATTAAAGCAGAATACAATAAGTGTCTTAACAGTATGGCCTCACTGAATGAGGGTTACGTCTTTTGGTCACAGTTTTCCTCTGTTATTTAGCATTGACAAAGGATTAGGCCTCAAATGCAGAGGGACTGATGGTGTCGTTTGCGAAACTGCTGAAAGCCAAAGAAAAAATCTTTATGTGAATCGTTATTAAAATATTTATTTAAATGATTGGCAAATATAATATTTATAAATTATGAGTTTGTTATTTCATTCAACAAATATAGCACACAATAAATGAAAAAATAGTGTTTCAGAGAAAAATTTAAATAGGCTTTTAAAATCCTTTCTAATTTTAATATATTTACACAGTACAATATATATATATATAATATATATAAATAATTATATATAAAATAATATATATATACTATATATAATTATATATCATTATATATATATATATTATATATATTATATCATTAATAATATATAAATAATAAATAAATATATTATATATTATATAGTATATATATATATATTAATATATATATATATATATAATATATAATATAATATATATAATTAATAATATATAATAATATTATATATATATTATTATATGTTTTTTTGTTTTTTCTTGTTTAAATTATTTATTCTGAGAAAATACCTAATCTAATGAATGATAATAAATTCGCATATTAATATTGAAATATGGAAAACTCAAAACTCAAAAAGAACAGATTTTCCAATTTAGAAAAGCGAAGAAGAATTCAACTTCACAATTTCCTTTAACTTATTAATAAAAATTTTATTATAATACGTAATTTTTAATTAAATTCCGGTACACCTCTAATATAAATATATAATAATATATATATATATATAAATAACTATAAACTATATATCACTTATATAATATATATAATATATATATATATATTATGATATATTATATATAAATATATATAATATATATATATATTAACAGTTAATAAAGTGTACGTAAAAAAAAAATTAAACCTCTTCCTACCTCTCCTTTCGTAAATCTTTTTCGTCTTCCTACACTCTATTTAGACTATTTCTTGTATCGTTACAGAAACGTTGCCTCTAGTTTCATCTAGATATACCGACCCAGCCCTCCTTCCCCACCTTCTCCTTGCAACTCATTTTATATCTTAGCATTTTCTTTTGTAAGATTTAACTTATATATTTGTTATTTTCTTAAATCGTGCCGCCCATAATTTTGTTGATTCTGAAAATGTGTTACATTTGACGTGTGCCAACTGATAGCTCGACTGTTGAACTTTTAATCCCTGTTTATCCAGCCTATGTCCAGCGAAGGAAAGTATTCCCACTCAGTTCGTCTATCCTACGCCGCTAACGATTATTCCTACCTACTGTTTCAACTACTAGTTTTTGGGGACTACTTTTAAATAACAGAAACGTGTAACATCTTAATGCATATAGGCCTTATGCTTTGTTCTTTGGCAACCTGATACCTAGTTTTTATGATAAGCACTCGACTCGACTGAAGATTCTTTCCCTTTTCCTTGACTCCAGTTTCTCAGCTCTTCGCTGTTTTGGTAAAGACTTTGCAATAATCATTAAGCAATGTTTGCACATCTCCCTTTTGTTTATCTATATAGCAACCTTATTTGATATTTTTATTGGATATTATTATTGGATATTTTTGCAAATGGTATATAGCAGGTCACCGTTCATCACATATACATTTATAGTGATGTTTCTTAAGGGTTTTATACTATCTTTATCCTCCTCTCTACTATTTATTAATAGTATTTATTTATTAATACATCCACTCTATCCTGCTGAGTCTTAACTTGCATGCTATTATTCGATTTGATTAGGAGTGTATGTCCTACTAAATAATTCTTTCAACATGATATTTAAAAATATAATCGGAGCTGAGAAAACATGTTTTCAATCATTCAATAACTCAATCATCTTATCAAATAGCTTAACAAAATATTACTCATAGCTATTACATCTTTTTCGTAAACAGGGCAATCATACTTTCTGATTTGAGAAGAGCTTGTGTGACTCGTTCTTTCAGGTAGTCTTTTTTCTTTATCTTTCCTGCTTCCCTAATTTCTCAAGATTAACCTCTTATCGATAAATCGTCATATGCTCTTTCAAAGTCGCGAAATACTTCTCCTTCCATTTTTTGTCTATAAGCGTCATACTTGGAGATGTATCTGCCTTTGATTTGTGATATCATACTGTTTTTTCTTTCTCAAGTGGGCATCATGCAGACATCTCAACATTTCAAATCCTACAACAAAAATAAATAGTAGCATATATATATATATATTAATATATTATATAATATAATATATATATATAATATATATATATATTATATTTATATATAATTAAAATATTATATATAGTATATTATATAATATAATACTTTATTACTTAATATATATATATATAATCATAATATATATACTATATAATTATAGTATAATATTATAATATAATATATATATTATATATGATATAGGTATCAAAGGTGGGCATTAAACCGTAAAACGTTAATCCACGTTAATTGAACTCTTTATTTTTTTTCGTTTAACTGTTTAACGCTTTCGTTATTCGAAAAGAAGTAAACGGACTATTAAACGATTTAACATTTTGGTGAATTAACGTTAACGATTAAAACTTATTCCCCTAACATCGTTAATAGTTAACACAATTTTCCATTACAAGTTCTAAATATTTTCTTATCAGAGTTTAAAATTGTAATTAGATTCGATTTCGAAAACGGATAAACTTTTTTTTCCAAATTTTCCTAAACGCTCCTCTCAAATGGCTCAAAAATGTGTTTATTCTTACCATTATTATCTCTGTTTTATGTAAAAATGTATTTCTTAAATTTTTAATTATCATTTTCTTATTGGTTTTCGCTGAAGAAAAAAAAGATAGTGACTGGTGCCCCGTTCAAAGAGTCATTAACTTCTTATCGTTCGTTACTTGAACTTGCTTCTTTTGTTGACAGTTGAAAAAATAATAAAGTAGGCCTATTATAAGCGTTGTAATTTATAAAAATATATACTACCTCAAAAAAACGCTCACCAATAAAGATAAATATCCACTGCGCAGGAACGGGAAGGCCTTACCCCATGAACCACCTACACGAACACAAACGACACAGCATCAGTGAACTATGTAACCACCCACAAAGAATCGCTGCAATATGGGCCGCAACCGCGACGTAATTTAAGAAAACATATCAACCACGTAACTATACCTGGACGACGGTGGTTTGTGCTGTATGTCGGGGGTATAATCTGAGCGAGGGATCATTTTACGAGTAACGGAAGCCACCTCCGATAAACCATGAAGAAGGATAGTGCGTCAACTGTCAAGTGATCAGTGCGTGCAGATACAATCACTCCACGCCGAAAGACACGGGTACGGGCACTTGGTCGACGTTCGGTGTAGCGCAATGCTAACGATCTACGGGCGTGGTCCTAGACGTAACGAAAACTCTGACACATGTTGATCCGCCGTCGAAGGGCAGAGGGTAGGCCCCAAGGCCGCGATAATTCATTAAAAGACCGATTTCATACGCCTGCGTGCAATTACGAGAGCTCCACTACAACGGCACAATCTGCAAACAGCTGTGGAGGTACACGCACCAGGGGTGGATGACAATACAGTGCGTGCGACTGCCTTGCGGAAGAACTAATGTATCTCGGCCCCGGAGACTCGGCCATATGGTCCACCCGCACACCACGGCACAGTGAAAGGGTGCGACTGGCATTTTCCGAGAACTCACATTGGACTTGTCGACGATACTGGCGAAAGGTGCTCTTATACGGAACGAGTTTGAAGAGTGTCCTCCTGGGCGCCTCGGACAATCGGCGTGCTAGAGTATCCCGACCGGGGACAAGACGGAGAAGGTTCGCGCAGTGCAATTGTGTGCTGCAGGTTGCCGCCGTTTGCGTAAGGTGGGGTCGGTACGGTCTGGAGACGCATTCTTTATCGGGCCTACCGAGTTGTCACGATCTCGATGAAGGCACTCTTACAGCCGTAGAGGTATCACAGACTTCCTCGAACCATATGTATTGCTATACCCCCCTAAGTCGGTTCCCACTTCTTCTCATCCTAATTGCTTGACAATCGCAAGACCACACAAGGCCCAATTTCCGTGAACGACTAACTTATGGAAGGTTCAAATTCGCGTTGGAGTGGCAGCACAATGTCCGGAACTCAACCAATCGAAACCTTTTTGGGATATCCTAAACGTTGAGCCGAATTGCTGCAACCGGCCTTACAACTATGACTCCGGACACGGCGGCCGGCATTATCAGGAAGTCCGCAAACAAAGGCGCTTTCCAGGACATTCGCCAATCCACTCATCGAGAGCATGCCAGGATGTGTCACAGTTCCATGCCGTGCCAGAAGGGGGTCCATACACGTTATTTTGAGACGAGGACCAACACCGGCCCGCGCCGTGCGCCAGACTTGCCAAACATGGAAGTGTGGTTTGCGCGCCCGGAACCTCCTGAAGATCCTAGCTGCTAAGACCCCTTTGGCTGACCTTGGCCTCACTTCTCTATCTAACCTAATGGTTCGGGGAGGAACTCCACCGAATGTTAATCGTCATTCTGCCCATAAAGTGTCCTTCCGCGTTCTTCAACCTTTCTACCTTCCTTCGCCACGTACCCTTGTGGTGCGTTATTTCGACGAGTGGTAACATATTTTGTATAAAATTGTAAGTGGTATATTCCTATTTTTTTCAATATCATCTACAATTAGTATATAAAGTATGCTATGGCTTTGGGAAGTTATCTTTGGGCGAAGCGGTTCAAAAGTATCTGCTACGGTTATATATGCCTAATTATTTAATCCCTGATAGACTTAACAGTAACATTATTAAGATTGTTAAGGATTATTATTATTGAATTATTATTATGTATTATTATTATTATTATTATAATTATTATTATTATTATTATTATTATTATTATTGATTACTACTTCTTATTTCATTCATATCAAACATTATTATAAAATATTATATTATTATTATTATATTATTATATTATTAATTATTTTATTATTCTTATTTATTATTGTTAATTATTATTATTATGATTATTATAATATTATTATTGATTATTATTATTATTATTATTATTATCATTATGTTGTTTTATTATGATTATTAGTTATTATTATATTATATTATTATTATTATTATTATTCAATTATTATTATATTATTATTATTATTATTATATTGTTTACAAATTTATTTATTCAATATTTTTCTTTGAATATATTATTATTATTAAATTAATGAATTATAATGTTAATTTAATTATTATTTATTAGTATCATTATCATATTGATTATATTATTATTTATTTATTTATTTTATTGTTATAGTTTATTTTTTAGTACTTCTTGTCATTTGTATCCAGTGTATTAAAAGTATTCTCAGATATTTGAAAAATTATGAATAATTTTCTTCTATTATTACGCTGATACGTTAATTATTAACGTTAACCGTTACATCTTTGTCCGATAAACGAAATGCTTTAATGATTAACGCGGTTAATTTTTTTTGTTAACGATTAATTCCAGTTAACAAAACCAAAGCCTTCACCTACATACAAATACAGACCAACGAGGTAATATCAAAGACTAAATTTATAAACAAAATGGATGCAATTGGACTTCTCGTTCACATAACAGTGAAACATCAACATTCGACGAAAATTCAACTCCTTTCGCAAACATATTTAAATAAATCTACGTACGAATCATTCTCCCCATTAAACACAAAAATGGTGTTAAATAGAAATTCAAACCATGGCTAACACAGCTCTGCGTAAAGCTTCAAGTCACCAAAACATAAACTCTACTTGGAAACTTATAAAAACAAATATAAATCTCAAGTGTATAATAGCATTAATTAAGTTAAATAAAAAAAAGTAGTTATTAAAAAAATTCGGGTATTGAAATTCTTACCTCGTTCAGGATTGCTACATTAAGATTCCAAAGCACTTGGGGTTAACAATAATTAATCAACATAATTCGTGATATTGCTTTATATAAAGAGCTGAATATAAATAATCAAGTAAAAACCGAACCAAAAGATTAATCTGCGGACGGACAAACGAGTTACCGTTTGTAAAACGCCGGTAAACATAATCATGAGAGACACACCCCCTAGTCAAAAAACATCATTCGAAACTTTTCTTCCCGACTACGAGTCTCCTTTCTGCCTTACCCACTACACAGACTCCTGAGGTACAAAATGGTTAATCGCCGGTATTAAAACAATACAAAAAAGTGATGTTCATCTACTAAGCCCAAACCACAATCCCTCAAAACGTCGTCCGACATATTTAGCCACCCTTTTAACCCTTGTTTTCACTGAGTCATTTTTGACAGGAGTTTTTCCAAAGATTTTTCAAGATCAGGCAAAAGTGATGCCTATATCCTTAAGAAAAGCAAGAATTCTATCTAGCAAAAATTAGCAGGACCAAAAGCTACACAAATACGCATTAGTAAAATATTGAGAGAAGATATAATTTTCGAATCAGTTAACATAAGCTATTTGTATATCAAACTAACATTTCTCAGCGATTCAAATTGGATTCTTAGGTAAAAGGTACTTCACTGCTTGATCGCCTCCATCCACACACTCACAGAAAAACTGTTTACAGAATAAGTATACTCATATATCACGCCAATCCGTTTTATATAAGATTCACAAAAAGCTTTTGTCAACATTGATCAATGACAGTGTAAAGTAAAATGAACAAAATGGGTTTTGAACGAAACGTTACAAGTGGTTAAAAGCTACTTAAAGGAGAGATCTCAATAGCTGTAATGTAACTTAGAATGAAACATTAAGACACTTTCAACATTAACTGCGCCGTATCCGCCAGGGCTCAATTTCTTATTGGACCAATTTCTATTTACCCTTTATTATCAAATGATTCTGTTCAACTCTCATTGCCGCTTTTTCAGTAATAGTTTGCTGACGAACACCTCCATTATTAATAAATGACAAAAATTGCCGATCCTCTATCTCGTAAGGTAGTAGAGCACATTACCAAAATAATGAAATGGACTAGAGTTGCTATATAAGCTACTTAAATTTAAGTAAAACATCTAACATTATTTTTAGCAACAAACAAATTAACGATTTAAATATAAATTAAACAAGTTGTAGAACTGAAGAGGGCTACAAATGTCTAAAATACTCGGAATTAACAATCGATGAAAAACGACGTAAAGATCTATATGTAACTCAACCTAGTTTACAGACGTCGAGAAACATATATGTGCTAATAAAATTAAGAAAATTTGTACTCTTTTCCATTCTAGAAAAATATAGCTTTTGCACTAATCACCCATACTTTACTGTCTTCCCTATCTACGTACCACAAGTAACCTCCGGTAATCCACCCGTTATATTGTAATTCCAGAAGCGATTTATTCGCCTCATTCGCAATACAAGAGACTTTTTACAGCCATACACAAACCATTATCAAAAACCTAATGATATTTGCAAGTTTTAAGACTGCTAATATATCACTGCTCTGGAAAGAGAATACAAAATATCCTAATCAATGCATGTGGAATCTGCTCGCCAAACTTTAATTAACAAGCAGGCGTCGAAGCTAAAGATCAAGATAAATCTAAGAGAAATAATACTTACATAAACCCACGACACCTTACGATAGGACTAAAGAATGTGAGAACTTCGAAAGCTGCTGAGCTTACAGCAGCAGGACTGTTAACGAACTCAATGCCACAAGCTGCAGGACATTCAAAACCAGAAAAATCTACCAAAATCTGTTGACTAAAAAAGAAAATAACGTATTACAAAATAAATTATTAATAAATATTAACAGAACACCATTCAAAAATGAATGTTGGAAGACAGCCAAGCTTCTAGTAGGTTATTATGTGATTATTATATAATCTATGTACTTAGTATTATGTTAAATTATTACGTTTCTTATTGGAATTATTATTGATACTATATGAATATGTTATTATTATTTATTTAGGTGTATTCAGTTATACGATAATTGATTATCGTATCACTTAGGGTGTAATTTCATTAACTTATCAGTAGGTGTGAATTATACGTATGATGAGTTATATATATAATATTATTATTGTATTATTATTATTATTATTTTATATTGAGTAGTTAGTAGTAAGTGGTTTGTAATACTGAAAGCTTTGACGCTAATTATTGTTGTAGATTATATTTATTATTAATATTATAGTTATTATAGTTATTATTATTATGTATTATTAATTATTTATTTATATGTACTGATTATATTATTTATTATTATTGAGACTTAAGGAATGTATATATACATTATATACATTACTTTCATTATTGTATTGTGATAAGTGCAGAGGTAATGGCTATTGATTTGTCGTATCTTCAAGAAAATCTTATGATATATTCTGATGTAGTGCTGCCTAGAAGGCCCAGTTGAACAAATATTTGTCAATTATTTCTGTAGTTATAGTGTTGGCAAATAACAACGCAAATGAAAACTCATCTTTTTGAAGCTTAAATTTCTATGTGTCGGAAAGAACATTAGTTACTTGGAAATATCTCTTAACTCTACTGGGATTTTATTAGTATTATTATTATTATTATTCATTTCATTATTATTATTTATATCTATTTATAGATATGTATGTTATTTATTATTATGTTGATTAATTATCACTAGTTAGTGATGATCTCATTATTATTGAATATTTCATTTATTTTCAAGGATATCTTACGTCTTAAGTTATAATATATATAAAGTTGTTCAATCTGGAATAATGCTTAACATATCTTAATCGCCTATATATGATGAGTAGAAAAATCTAATATATATATATAGGTTATACTATATATAGTTATATAATAAGATAGTCATTACTATCTATAGTATAAATATATAAATATAATAAATAAATGATAATGATAGTATATATAATAATTATACCGAGTAGGATTTATGTGGGTGTATATATATAAGTTTGTAGAATGGTGGTACACGCGGCAATATCGATCCATTATTGTTAAACCGTTTATAAGGCTTTTGGCTTGTTCACCCGAAAGATTGTTATTTCGTCGCATTGAGAACGGGGAGACGATTATACAAGAAATACCATCTTCGCATCTTCTCTCTAAATGTCGGTATAGAGATATTCTATCTTCGAATAAAGTTAAATTGAATGAAACTATATCATGCATGAGATTTTGATGTGTATTGTTCTTAAGGGACTATGATTATGGTTAAAGGCATCGTACTCTAAAGTTAGCTGAAGTTCATATAAATAGAAAATGTTGATTGTTGTATCTTCGCTTGTGTGCTGGTTAGCCATGTTTGTATAATAGTTGGTAGCTTTGACGCCTTATACATTCCGATCAATTTGATTATCGTGTTATGTGTAGTATATTTTTTGGTAGTCCTAAGAGTGTTTGGTTTTATTATTTTATTACACAAGTAAATATAATATTGCTGATGTTAAAGTGTAATAATGGTCGAGATTAGCGGTATGAACTATATTGTCAATGTGGAAATCGATGGCTAATGTTTATTTCTGTGAGTAAAAGGTAAAAGGAATTTAGGAGGTGGCTTTTTAATGTAATCGCATGGTTTATATCTGCGTAATCATATATTGACATTTTGTGTGATTTCCAAAGCACTGTCCAGTGAGCGTAGCGACTGAGATCGGAGTATTGTATGCGAATACATATTCAGTTTTCAGAGATGTGTATGCGCAACGACTGAGTTATAGGGCATGAGAACTATTGCTTCTGGGAGATATTGTACGTAAGGAGCTAGGATATATAGGATTTTGGGATTCGGATATGTAAGAAACGATGAGCGGCCGAGGACTCTTATTTTTAGACAAGTGGTTTGCAATAATATCTTGAATGATTGAATGGATCTACCGTAAAGAATGTATTGAGTAGAACGATTTGTTTCAGTTGCATTAATGTTGATTTGATTTGTAAGCATAGTGTGTGAGACATGATTCCAGAAGCATAGGCGGATAGCGATCGCGAGTTAATTGTTTATTAAAAAGATTTGCTTAAATCACTAATAGGGCAACTCTTTGCATTGTAGAAACAGCTGTTTTTATATACCAGCTGGCCTTGCAGTATTTTGTACACACTTAAAAATCGTAACGTTCTTTTTGTTAGGAATATTAAGGTGCAAAGGGATTACGCAGGTGTCGAATATTTGCTGCAGTAACACACGAGGATTGTTAAAGTTAGCTTACCGGGACTATATGATCACAGTCGATCCAGATGGTATACCTATACGAGTTAGATATATAGTGGTGGGGTAAGTCTGAGGCGGTCTGATCCAAATGCTTAGACATGCTTTGTCAGTGTGATGGATTGCCTGTTATGAGGGACGGCGCGATGTGCTTAGAAATGCCAATGAAAGGATGATAGGGGTTATCATGTGTAATATTTTATAGATACTATATTTTGGTGTCAGGACTATATAAATGTTTAAAGATAAAGCATTTTGTATTTTTGTATGATTGACAGCAATAAAAATATATTCAATTGGTATTTCAGTTACTTCGTGGTCATATGTTCTATGCGCATAAGTTAAGATACTCCAAGACATCTACTATATGTTCATGAATTATAAAACCTATGTCTTGTTAAAGTACAGTACGTTTTTATTTATTTGTTATTTGTTTTATTAAATTTCCTATATTACTACCATGATTTCTTTATATTTTCCAAAGATCTTTCTCATTTTATTTTGAAGTTTCAGTAGTGACTATTCTTTTGAGGTTTTAAAGAAGGGGACGTTAAGGCTTCAAAAACATTGATCAACAACACGTGATTTCATGGATAACAGTTAATAATGATAGAATACGTTTTCTCCCAAGTTGAAGAATTCGTTCAAACGTTTGTTTCACTTTGAAGGTCTTCTAGAGAGATAAGTTTGGGTGAGGCTTGGATCCCTGAATAAGTGTTGTATCTATATTGTATTGTATTGTATCTCACTTAACATGAAGGCCTGGATATCTGTTGACAAACAAGTTTGAGAAATCTAAAAAGGTGTTAGTTGCACTTGGGATGTCCACGGGGGCCCTGCCATAGGATTTGTTTAATCATTTCGAGAGTGATAGTTTGCATATACGAATTTCTTAACTTTTCATCCAGTCGCATTACATATTAAATGGGCTATACCTGTTCTCGGATCTTTATTTATAACCCTTCATCATTATTTCATACAGATTGAATAGCTTTGTACTGAATTCATTTGCTATTTGTTGAATATTCTTGAGCGCAAGGGTCATGTTCACTTTTGAATTTTGTCTAGAAGACCTGCTGCCAGATCATGAGAACATTTTTGATACTGATAGCATCGAAGTTGTGTCATATGTTGATTATTGGTGTTTTTTACTTTACAAATAGTCGTTTTGTACTTTGTTTTATTGAAGTTGAACATAATAGTCAGGTCGTTCTTTAGGATATTGGTGAACCATACAATTTCGCTATGCAAACAATTGTTTGTTTTGAAACAGAGAAACACTGAAATAATTTTGGTAATATAAAATATGCTTTTATAATATATATATAATAGTAATATATAAATGTTTAAATATATTATATATTAATAATATATATAAATATATAGAATATATATATAGTATATGATATATATATAATTATATATATATATATTATTATAATTAATTATATATATATTAGTATATAATATAATAATATATATTAGTATAAATTTATTATTATGTTTAGATAGGGGTAAAATTTTACAAGTTGAGCGAAGTGATAATAGTCCCTCTGAAATTCCCAATTCTCATACTTCAGTGCGCTGGGGCGAAATTACCATATTACCACATGACTTTTGCAAATTTTACTATAGTTTATTGTAACTATGTGTATATATATAAATATATAATATATAATATAATATATATATATATATATAATATATATATATATATATATATATATAATATATAAATTAAGTGCTCAAGATCCCTGGAAGTTCCCTTGGGCAAAGGCTTGCACAGCATCTCCCGGGTAATCTAAGGATCCCCCGGTAGGTCAAGAAACTGTAGTTTTCAAACTCCCCGGTAAGTATGGGGTTGTTGCCTAAAGTGATTATTTCTAGAAACTATAAACAAATTCCAAAGCAAATAGTATCGACTCTGATTTTGTTAACGAAACGGTTCAGAATGCATAACACTTGAAGTTAAAATCCTTATAACATTAACGTACTGACTCATCCTTCCAGCTCTAGATGAAAATTTTCCTGACACTCCTTTCCCCACCCAAGTACTTAAATGTATTGTGAAGCCCACAATGACTCCATTCGGCAACTTATAACTATCCTCATTCTGTTCTACCTTTCGGAATTTTCGAACTTCTCTTCCAATATTCTTCGGCCTCAGATCCACTACATCCAAACTGCTGACAGATCACAACAAATTAAAACTAAGAATGACGATCTAGAAAAAGACGCCGGGACAAAGGAGCCCTCTTCCCGTCACAGAAATTCCCATGAGTCTTTATTAACCAAACTCATCACTTGAATGCAAAGCTATTATATCTTTTCAACTCTCGTCATTAGAAGAAGTGCAGATTGTGTCTGTTTTGCTGACAAAAGAAATACTTCCAAAGAAGCGACTTTAGGATTTGACGAGAAAAATTAATCTCCATTAAACATCTTCCACCTTCGTCAACGAATATTTTAGTAAAAAGCGAATATATTTAGGTTCCCCACTTAAATTGAACAAATCAAACTCCTAGAAACTTTATTTTTGACAATCGTTACATCTTTTCTATCAGCAAGAGTGAAGATTAGTTTCATCAGCTGCTATTACATCCTCCCAAAGTAATGCTTCAAATGCTAGAAATTTGAAAACCCTCGTAAGTATTGTAGAAAAACATCAGATATCTGCTCTAAGAGAGGCAAAAATAATCCTCTATTTTGCATCAATTACCAAGAAAATCATAGCACTTTTTCTGTTTTTGTTCATCAATGATGATTGAGCAATAAATGTTCGCTCTATGGATATATTAATATTATAATAATATAGATTATCAATTATTAATATTATAATATTAGTGATAATCTTCTTAGAATTATATAATATATATCTAATAATATTAAATAATAATTTAATCATAATATAATAATAATATTAATAATATTAATATACTATATTATTCAATCGTATATATGGAGAAAAACTTGTTTAAATGAGATCTCAATGTTAGAAGAATATCCCTAATAAATACGATTAATAATACACTTCGATTAAACAGAAACAACAGCAACTCCATATAAAGGGTGGAGAATGGGAAGAGCTAGAATTAACCGTCTGAATCATAGTTAATAAATCTGAACTTATCTGATTATATATATATATAATTATACTATATTACTCTTTTATAATAAGATAATAAGATTAATTGAAGTAGCAACCCATGATTTAATCAAGATAATATTTACAATAATATTACGTTCGTTATACTTAGCTATTTCTCTCTAAATTAATAAATCTGTATAATTAGATTAAATCATGGATTTCTCTATAAAAATCACAATTATATTCTGTTAATAGAATAGTGCTTGCTCATGGTATTTCCCAGAACCTCATGTCTTTAGCCCTACTTTAAGCAACACAATACTTATTGATTCAGTTGTTTTTGGAGATACAGAATCACATCATTTGAACCATGGGATTTACCGTTCAATGCAATGTTTTAGATTCTCTAATGCACAGAATTATAAACTCATATCGTTGATTTCTGTTCTCCAGCCTCTCCGATTCTCACCCTTTCCTCCAGATTTTGGTTGTTCCCCCTGGCCTATCCCTCATCCTTTATGTAGGTGGCATTCCCTTAACACAATTTCTATGATAATTCTTTCGAACTACATTTCCCATCTATCCAGTTATCTGCATTCGTACTTTATGCACCTCTGTGAATACATATTCCTGCTAACTCTATCCCAGTTGTCTTATTACATTCTGTGCTTCGCAGGATACCTCGAAGCAAGCGATTACGCTCTCTGTCACCATTGAGACTCCAGAAGAGTAGATTAGACTTATCTTGTTCAGTTCTTAGTGGAGACTGTCTCCTCAATTGTTCTTCTCATTATTCCACTCCAAGTCCTTTTCCTCTCTCTATCACCTCTAACTGTGTCATTGTCATAGCCACTCCCTCTGGTTTCCAGTTTGGATTATCCTACTCATTAGGAAGCCCACTGACCCTAGTCACTCCACATCAGTGACGTCTCAATACATCCCTCCTGCGAATACAAAGGTGGGTATCTACGCTGCTGAGCTTAGGGGTGCAGATTACAACACCAGCTGCCCACTATTTATATCTCCATTGCGGAGCATAACAGTAACTGCCCATGAAATAAAATCCGCAGAACCTTCCCGCTACGCGAGCCAGTGCGTTACATACATCTGGTGCAGCGGTGTCCCGAGCGGCACCCCAACCACCAATCTATAGAATATGGTGTCCGTATAATCTAGGTACTTCTTCAAGTGCCTCTCGCTATCATAAGATCTACTAATCCTTTCGTCCCTTCCCACTACCTACGTGCATAGAGCTTCGTTCTTGTATCATCTCCTATCTGCCGATTCACCAAGGTCTTTCAAGACCAATGGATGGTAAATCACTCGTCTGAAATGTGTGCTTCACAACAATAACTTCGTGCCGCTAAAAAAATACAGTGATGTATATAAATAACATCGCAATTTTAAAACTCACTTATTTACTATTTTTAGCCAAACTTATAACTAAGACTCTGCCCATCGGGCATCACGAGATCTTCCGGGCTCCTGCCTTTCGTTCTCGCGCGTCATATTTTATACTCCCGCAACTCTTGAACCTTAGGCTTCCAGTACTTCTAATTCGAATTCAACCTCTTCATATCACTCAAACCATAATTGTTATTCAAGCTAATTAAGCTACATCAAGCATTTGTCCAAGGTTGTAGGAGCACTAGCACCGAACCTCTCAATATCGGTGTCGCTCCGAGGAAGCTTGTGTCATCAAAAAGCATCTAAGCCCAATAACCGCGTTTTATCTATATAGTATACTCAAGCTCAAGAAATGTATAGAATTGACAATGTGTGGATGCGCGGACATGGCTATAACAAAAGTTCTTGCGACTCGTATCACAAGATCCACATCCAGAACACGAGGTCCCACCCCTAGATTTTTGGGATTAATAGAATCTCCAAATCCCTGGGTAAGGCTTCAGCAAGTAAAAAATATTATAATATAGTCCCACAATGTACTGAATACTGATAATATGGCCCACAAAACTATTCTGCCCTGAGAAAACAGAAGCATAAAACATATCAATAAAGCCAATGGTTGCCCATTATACAGCCATCATACTCGACTTTATCACGAAGCAAGCAGCAATAACAATCCCTGCGACTCAAAATTTTATACGAAGAAAGCAAATAACCTATAGAGAGATAAAGATCTTCATATAATAATTACCAAAAAAAAAAATAAGTACTAATATGTATATCGAATTGTTTACAACATATAATCCGGATATTATAAATAGATTTACAGCTTATTATCAAGTCAGAGTATACTTCAAGCAATGATAACTACACCACTCCCCAGATTAGTACATTTATCGAATCAATATACTAAGATTAATTATAAGATCAGATAAGAGATAATTGATCGAATATCTGCAGATATGTCCCAAGAAACATTGACAATATAAATGGGATAGCAAAATAAATAATGATATATGAATAATAATATAATATATTATATTATAGTATACTAATATATATTAAGAGTGCAATAACACTACGTGAACATAATATAAGTAATCTATAAATATATATATAAGTATATATATATAAATTCTATATTATATAGTAGGTTAACGTATCGCAAAAATAAAGTCCATGAAAATTAGGAGGACATCTTTGATAAGTTCGTTGGTATTCGCTGTAAAACTAGAAATTTGTGTTATCTAAAAATTTTATCTATCTTTAGTCTATAATCAGCAAGTAATAAAATTCATAACAAAAAAATAAATAATGAAAATTTATGAACGTTATGTATCTTAAGTACTGCTAACGGTTTTCCTTAGGCTTTAATTTCTCTTCATCTGGGTGGGGTTCTCGCCCACCCCCTATATCAATCCTCCCGTCTCCGTCCCTTTGGATGGGAGTGGGTCAGATGCTCGCCGGAATTTTAAAATAAAAAAAAAATACTGCGGCATAATAATAACTATATTGAATAATTAATTCAATATAAGAAACGAAAGCAATAAATTACCAGAAAAGTAAAGATTTGGTCCTGGATTAGATTAAATTTATATAATAATAACATTAGGACACTTTTTATAAATAAGAGAGTATTGGAATATGAAAACTTTATTCTGTCATCAGTTTTCCCAGTTAGAACAAAAGAAAATGATACAACAATTAGTGTAATAGGCTAATTTTTACATTTAATTTCTTTTTAAAACCTGAATTTTTTAGGTTTAACATATATTATGAAACTTTTAATCTAAATATATGTTGATTTCCTTAGGAACTGTCTAGCCTTTTTTTCCGGTATGTTGGATTTCCAGATATATAAAATAACCGATCATTAATTAGACTCATATAAAGAAGTTGTAGGCCTGCTAGAGTAGAGTAGAGAAGTAGATATTAGTATTATAAGTATAATACTTGCCTGGTATATCTAAATTGACACCTATAGACGTTAGACCATACCAAGTGATATATATATATGAGAATTAATGAAAAGGGAAGGGAAAGGAGGTGTTGAATGGTTATGAAGCATGAAAGCAATAATAGTCAGATGCAGAGATGAGGTGTAACTGTGTGGCCCATTTATGAAATCGAGAGCCAGGCAGATTATCCAGGCGGCCAAGAAATAAAGATATGCTTCAACTGCCAACCGCTATCTTTGCCCACCCGGTAATCCACCGGTTTATAGCGACAGCGCCCCACATAGAGCTCGCATCGGCCAAGGCCGCGCGGGCTTTGATCCCTGTAAGCATTTCTGGCCGTCACCTAGCGTAGAATATTACCTAGGGATACCATCACCCGTCCTAGTAATAGGGCCCTAATGCCCCGTGCCAGGTGCTGGAATGAAAAGCGTTGCACGATATTGAAGCAGGCACAAAACGAATTAATAATAGCTTAATATCATCTATATTTAAATTGATATCAAATTGCATTCGAGATTTGTATATGAACTTCGATTAGTTCTTCTCTATTAATACTAAATTCGAAGTATAAAGAATGCAACCTTGAATTTAATAGGTTTGTTTTTTATTCGGCTTGAGCGGCAATTTTACGCAAGCGAGAAAATCGAATCCAATGCATGAAGGGTTTGAATATACTTTGAACAAATTAATTGGAAATAAAATTTAAAATCTTTTTTTAAATATTGAAGTGGATGAAAACTGGGAGATGACATTTAAATAATTTGTCAATCAAAAAGGTTGGGAAATCAAGGTTTAGGTTGTATTCTGAAAAATAGGTGACTAGGTATGATATAAATGATCATATGATGCAAAATTGTGTCCAGAGAGGTGTCACTCCTCCCCAAATTTTTTTAGTTATAGAATCACAGAATTACTCATAAAGCTAAAAAATAAAAAGGATAAATAGTGAGAACGAAATCGCGCCTCTCTATTAAGCTATATTCAGTAAAGGTTAAATATCAATATGATTTGTTATAATTTTTATTTATTTTTTTTTTGAAATCACAGAATATTCTGAAAAAAATAATAGAAGATAGGAAAAAAGAAAATCGGCGAAACTGCCAATGGAGAAAAAATAAGAAGCATTAAAATTTTTCCAATAGGCTATTTATAAAAAGATTAGTGGGAATCGTGCTCTTTTAGGGACCATCATGAGTTCAAGTGATTATAATTATGAATATGTAATTGCTACAATAGATTTCTTTGTGTAACCTAAACATAACCTTGTCATAACAATCTGAAAACTAGAGAGGATGTGAAATGAGAACCTAAATCTGGATCGATCAATATTAAAAAGTCTATGGGAGATTTTCCACATATTTTTAAGGTGTAATCTTTTTTTCATTCTCAACGACGAATTTTTCGTTTCACTATTCTTCAATTATTATTTTTTAGAAGTCTATCTTATGATTTGCATGAAAAAATATCGGGAATAAGTGACAACCACTTTACTGAACCTTTTCTATGAAAATTACAAAATTTCAATGTTGTTTTGAGAGCAATAATCTCTACTCAGTTGATGTATTACTAATCATGGTGGTTAATATAATAATGAATATATATAATAAAGATATAATAATATAACTAATAAATATAGATAATAAGATTATAAATTAATATATAATCTATATATAAATTTAAATATTATGAAAGTTAATTATATATAAAATAATGTTAATAATATAATAAATAGAAAAGTGTGTGCTGTTAAGTAAAAATGATGTATTATAATAATTATATATGATATTATAATATATAAATATATATATATATATATATATATAAAATATAATATATATATAAAATTAAATTATATATATATATTAATTAATAATATTAATATATAATTATAGATAAATATATATATAATAATATAGTACATTATATATAATAATTATAAATAAATATAATAACTATATATATAAATATACATTAATTAATAATATAATTTAATATAATATAATATTATACATAGTAAATAGTATATATATATACTATGTATTATTAAACATTAAACATTAATCTTATTACTAATAAAAATTTTATAGATAAATATAATATATATTATATAATATTATATATAATATATATATATAAATATATATATATAATATACTATTAATAATAGTTTACTTATATATTATATACTAATTATATATAGATTTAATTATATATATATATATATATTATTATTATATATATAATAGATAATATATTATATATATAATTTATAATCTAATATAATCCATTTATACTATATTAAATTATATGATTATATAATATTTATGTATATATATATTATATATAGTTTTAATTTATTTATAATATTTATATAAATATAGTATATATATAATATAAATTATATTGTATTTCTTTATTTATTTATTGATAAAAATGCCTGATAGCTCAGTGGTAGAGCACTCACGAGCAAGCAAGAGGATCAAGGTTTGAAACTGGAAGGGTGGAAGAATGTGAGACATTTTTCTTTCCTTGGCTTTGCTTCGTGCCTGCGCGGACGTTAAGATGAGTACACACCTCTCTCCCGAGATTATGGGCTCTGCCCTGTGAGCCTGGTGTTTATCTGTAACTATATATGATGTGATTAGTCGTAGAGTTCATTGTGGAACAATGGCCTGTACGCACCTGACATTTGTGGTGTCTACGAGCATCGCGTACAACCTTGTGTTAAGGGAATATAGGAGGCGACATAATACCTGCCCATACTGTTTTACCTCGTAAAAAGACCGTTAAATATATACCCTTGAAACTGTTACTAAGGGCTTGTATAAAAACTATTGAAGGCACCCAGACTCCAAGAGGGCGTTGTGACAAAAAGAATAAATAATAGATATCTTAAAATAGAAAGGCCCTCATGGGGAAAACCACGGGCTGTGATCGGGATTCATTAGGAAGACCTCGGGAAGAAAGATCGACTGATTGTAATTGTGCGGGGTTCTATAAAATTATTTGGATGTACCGGAAACTTTAATGTGTTTATAGAAATATTAGCCCATTTATATTGCCCCATTGGCACCTATCATATCATACTTGTCTATCATAGTATTAATACCATTGTTTAATAAAGAACTAAAATCCGCACCACCTTCATAATCACCTAATAATCAATTAAGAGCCTGAGTTTCTCGGCTTACTATTTTGGTACACCCCGAGTGACCTTACTGGAACCCTTTTTGGAATAAAAAAAATTCAAATAAACCTTTGGAAGGGCTAAAAATTAGCTCTATTAATAAACAGTGTCGATCAGTTATAAAAAGTGATTAAAAATTAATGGTGATAATTAACTGTGTTAAACTAAAGTGATTTGTGACAATAATCATAAAGATAAAAAGTGCTTCTAAAGTTGTGTCTAAAACATTTCTACTGTAAAACGTGAAAATTAATAAACTTAGTGAAATAAAAATAAAAATAATAACGCTTCTATAGAAAAAGCCGTTACAAGGTAGAACTGGCACAACAAGCAATTGAGACTTACAAATAGTAAAAAAAAAAAAATCAAGCTTTAACCCTAAAAATTCTGCCCTCCAAGAACACAAACACTCTTTGTTTTATCAGAAGAAATGGCAGGAACAAGAAAACTCCCTCCACGTCTGAAAACAGCACGAAACAAGACGACCACCCCAAAAGCAAAGGGGAACAGAAAATCTCTCTCTCCCCAACAACCGCTCTCCCCCATTGAAGAAGACTTTCATTCCACCTGCTCAGAAGGAGAACAACTTGACTCACCAAAGTCAACGACTTCCAAATCATCGACTCAATTCAAGCGCCAGCGAGGAAACAGGTCTCCGCGAAAACAACATAGCACTCTCACGCCAAGTCAACTCCCCCCTTTGACCCCTACGGGATCGTATCCTGGCTTAGAGCTGTTAACGTTGTCTTCAAACTAAATGGCATTGATGATGGAAATGAGAGAGTGCGCTTATTAGCTTCAATTTTGCCGAATACATTAGTGTCTTCAATAAATTTCCCTTGAAATCGAACTCCTATCAATTATTATTGGACAATACTGAGGAGACCTACATGCCAGCACTTAGACAGAGAGTCAGGGATGTTTTCAAGAAAGAGATGGAGAGGGATGGAGAGAAACGAACCTCCAAGTCAATATATAAACAGAGTGAAAGACGTCTTGGGTCACAAAAATTTCGACTTGCTTGTCGAAAACTATCCCAAATTCGCCCAAAGAGCTTTTATGGCAGAGATGCCATACGTCAGTTCAAAGACAAATATTCTACTCGGGATGAAAAACAAATGGTACGAGATTTTTTTACGATTTATTTAAAAATTTTCTACATAAAGATCGCATCTTCGCCTACTACGATGGCAGGGATGCCTATTTGGTGGGAATGAATCTAATTCTGAGGCTGAGAAGAAGATAATCTCGAAAAGAGTCAACAAGAAGAAATAAGTTCTTTTCACGCGAAACGAAGCAAAGGAAAATTGTCTTAAGCCATAACCGCTTAGAGAAATATTTTGACATCTTAACACGAGCTCATGAAGCGTTGAAGGATGTGGCAGGCACATGTGCCAGTTTGTCTGAGAACAAGCGACCCCAGTGAAGAACGGCCTACTCACGGTAGAGAAAAGAAGACCGGCGGTGTGTAGGTTTCGAATTTCATCACTTGCTGTGCGGACCTACAACAGAGTTATGTTACTACCATGGAAAATTGTTTACATTCGGCGATACACCTTGTGAATCAGCCAAGTGCCATGTACACCTACATTTACCCCACAGGAGAGATATGACTTCACGCACTTTGCATCCACTTCCCAGACGGGAATACGCTAGAAACCGCTGCATATTGAACATTACTAATCGCGTTCGAGTAAATACGGAAACGACATCATTAATGTAAAGGTTTACTTTTAATCCAAATGAGAAACTATTTAATTAGTAATAATAATAATAATAATATTAAAAAAAAAAAAAAAAATGAAAAAAAAAAAAAAATAATAATAATAATATTAATAATAATTTTTATAAAAATTATATAATAATAGATATAATAACAATAATAATAAGTAATATCCTCATAATTAATAATAATATAATAATGAGTGAAAAGAGAAAATTAATAAATATACGAATAAAATAATAGCAAATTTTCCATGTTCGTATTGAATGATAGCATCGGATATCCAATTAATAATGGTTCCCTATGAGTTTATTAAAATATTAAATGAATCAAGGTAATTTGTGGTCCACATGTTGCATATAAGAATTATCACTGGAAAACCGTCAAACCACAAGACAAAAAAAATTATTACCGAAATGATGATGGTATACATTTGTTAATAGTTTTTTTTTTTTCTAATTATTGGGAAGTAAGCTTTTTCCATGATAGACAGAACTAGTGAAAGAGTCCAGAAAAGAACCTTAGCAATCCGAGAAAGTTGCCATCTCCTCAGTTTACACAAGCGTGCAGAAATAAAAAGCGTTCACTTTGCGCAACGCCTAAAATCTGCACATGACTAAAGGATGGTGGGAGGGCATGAACGCCACTGCACTAAGTGTTTCGACCTGAGCTATTACTAGTTATGATAAGCAATATAATAAAAAGGGTTCTCATCTGATGTTGATGACTAGGGTAACTGAGATTCAAAGATTATCAGATTAGCAGATGCCATTGGCATGGCGGAAATCTCGCATAGGTTACAGATAGCAGGGCAAATAATACAATACAAAATTGATATTTATTATATTAAGTCCCTAGAATTAGATTTTGAGCTCAAACGGAAATTTATAAATAAATTTTATGTTCAAATTTAAAAATAAATATATTGGGTCTTCCGTTTCTGAACAGATATAATGAGATTGATTTCAATCATGATGTATTAATAGACTCTGTAACAAATAATACTATTAATTTACCAAATGATTTAACTTTAAGACAATTGCATGTGCATGGTGTTTTCCGAGACACTCTGCCTCCCCCTAAAAACCTTCCTCTCAATCCCCATCTTTTACCTACAATCCCTTTACTATTCCTATGTGATGTTATTTATAAATATAAAGAACTCTTTCTTAACCCCTATGTAATCGAGAATAATTATATAAAGGTAAAACAGAGAGACAGATGGGCGGAAATATTTGAGAAATATAAAGAAAAAAGGAGCGGTACAGGCACCGCAGGCGCCGCCCACTCCTCAGATCAAACTGTAAACAAAGAAAGCCCTATCATCCCCAAAAGAAAAATTGGAAGAGTTGGCAAACACGTATCCTTATCTGGCACACATAAAGGGGGGGACGGTACGAATGAAACCAAGACGAATCCTCAACAAACTTTACTCCCAAACAAGAGCAGAGCTCAATCAGTTAGTGAGAGCGGGAGTGTTGAAAAGAACAAATTCAAATTTGGCCTTTTCCATGGCCATCCTAGAAAAAGAAAGTAACAAAGTTAGATTGATTTCAGACTTCAGAGAGCTAAATAAAAGAGCTCAACCAGTTGTGTTTGGACTGCCTAATCTTCAAGATGCCTTATTTGCAATAAAGGGAAGCAAGTATTTCAGCAAAATAGACTTGACTCAAGCCTTTTGCGCGATCCCCTTGGATCCTAATAGTCAAAAGTACTTTACAATAATGAGCAATCTTGGCACGTGCAAGTATACCTGCCTTCCGAAGGAATTCTTAAATTCACCTTTCGCGTTCCAAAGGCTCTAAAATATTTTGCTCTCAGATATAGAACATTGTCATGCTTATGTGGACGACCTGCTAATATATACACAAACCGAAGAAGAACACTAAATACTGCTTAAAAAGCACCACAAAGATTACAGTACTTATATGTCAGTGTGAACCTAAAAAAATGTAAAATCGGTGTGGTTGAATTGGATTATCTCGGATTTGTAATAAATAAAGTTGGGATGAGACCAAACCCTGGGAAAGTAAAGGATATAATTGATTGTGAAAAACCGAAAATTATCAGAAAACTCCGTGCTATCATAGAAAAAATGAGCTTCTATCGCGCTTCGCTGCCTTGCATTTCAGAAATCATGTTCCCCTTACTTCCTTTTTAGGAGGAAAGCCATACTCTTGCAGAAGAATACAGTATGATATGCGCTCAGAGAGAGCCTTCTCAGACGTTAAAACCGCCATAAAACACGCGTGAACGTTAGTGTACCCTAGCAACTCCAGTTCAATAAAAATTATAGTATACACAAGAGCTGAGGCAGTAGCCAGCGCTATAATGGCAGACGAAGAAGGGAATTTCCCCTATCCCTTCTTCATTTGTATTTTGAATCCAACAGGAAGAAGATACAATTATCCTAATAAACAATTAATATGCCTTATTAAAATATTAAAGAAATATGGATATCTCTTAATAGGCAGAAAAATTACCATCCCTACTCAATCCCGAGAATTGATAGCAAAATACAATAGAATCAATGATTGCAACAATCGGAATGCAAGAGAAATTCGGCAATTAAATTTGTTAAGTACTTACAATGTATCCTGGAAATTAATTACGAGCAAGAATAACTATTTATCCGAATATTTGATACATAAACAAATTATTGA
>JABUQX010052924.1:0-15000 GCA_015478945.1 Trachelipus rathkii
AGTACAGATGCATAGTGTATAGGGTATAGTAAACTATTACATTTATCACAATGGATAAAATCACAATTCCTGCAGATTTTTATAAAAACAACTTAAAAAGTTTCAGGGAAAGAAAAGTTAAAAATGTATTCTTCATACTTAGGTTATAGCCACTTGGTCTTAATATTGAAACAATCATAATTTAACGTGTAACAATATGACGCAAGGAACAGAAAAACTGATAGGGCAAGTGATGAAAGACTAGTGAATAATTCCCCAAGTAAACGTGATGTAATATCTTTAGCTACTACTCATTAGCTTGCGAAATGATCTCCGTCTTTGGAAATGTACCTCCCTAATGAGTGGATCAAAGGTAAGTTTATTAAACTCTATATATATCTAAACAGACTTCCATAAAGGAAAAATGAGCTGCATGGTTTCCCACACCGACACCGTACATTTCTCCAACTTCCTGCTTCAAATAAACATTCTAGTTACTTTACTAAATATTCTATTTACCACAAACTGTTTCTCCATTTATTGTTCATTCTAAATTTAACTCGAATGGTCTTTTCCTAAACAGTTGGTGGACAGTGAACTCGTACATAGAAGAAATTGGGAATCAACACCATCAGTACAAGTTATCTTTTTCTAAGTAATCATATTTCTATTCATTTTATCTGCTAATTTGCTTCTTGCTAACTCAGACATTCCCTTGCCACACTTTCAAAAAGTTGACTTTTCTATTATATATTTTCATTCTCATGTGCTATGGGACTATACATTTTGAAATATTTCGTCATTGGAACCTAAACTTATAAGGAAATGACCCAGAGCACTACAAAACGGCAAAAACATGCAGCTGTACTATATAACTTTTTGCAAAAATTCTATTCTACAGCAATAGATCCCATAATAAATAACTATACAGAGTTAAATAAGTAAATGTCTTTTCAATTTCGTTGAATACTGATTTTGTTTATTTTTATTTTATCTAGACCACAGAGTATATTACAAAAACTATACTCGGAAAGATAAAAGTAAATTGGAAATGTTTTCTCCGGTCTTAGGTCAAAATTCATTCTCTTATATTATACAATACTACCTATATATAATATATATATATATATATATATATATAATATATAATATATATATTATATATATATATATATATCATTATATATATTGATATAATATAATATAATAATATAACACTCCATATAATACCATTACCAACACTATAGGTCTCATGCAGTCCCTATTAACATAAACAAATATAATTGTCTTGTGGAAAACCTCATATTTCAATATGGTTGCTAAGGGTGGCCTCAAAGACAACTGGGAGTATCTATTCACGGAATGCTTGAGAATTTTTTCCTGCACAGCTACCGTCCAGTTTATATAGGGCCCTTATTTCTCGCCTTGCATGGATACTTCTCCCCATTTTGGGGGGCTCCGGCTTCCACCCTTCTATTGGATCAGGGTTGATCTAAAGCTAAGAGACTAATAAAACTGTACCCCTACTTTCATAACTCTTCTTTGATCCTCTATCTCTTGCGACGTTAACGTTGGCGACTTTCTCTTTTCTATAGGTACTACAGCGGTAGAATATGCTCAGGGGAGTTGGCCGCCGCATTCAACCTCCATTGCGTCGCCCTCGCAATACAAGGTGTGCCATGCTCTCGCATGATTTTTGCGTGAGTATTGAGAACCCCAGACTTGTTCGTTGTGGTGCCTCTTTCTTTCCAGCTACTTATGTTCTGTGGAACTCCTTGCGCTTTCTTCTGTTTTCCCAAACTGATATTTAATCTTCCTCTCTTTAAAGCCCCCCACGTCTGGGCTCACCTGAGAGATTTGCCTTAGGCTGGGGATTGGTAGTTTTCCATGTTTTATTTTTGCCCCTCCTTGAAAAGGGCTCGGCCCTTGAGTGGTGGTTAACTGTATATATAAACTTAAACTTTAATCTCTATTTTTCATAATATATTTTACTTTCAAAATTTTTATATATTTTTATTTTCATATAATTCGCTCATTTTGCAGCAACAATGACTTAACTGAAATATTGCGTCTTTCAGAAATGGGATTTGAAGTTTCAAATTGTTAGGCTAAATACAGGACAGCCCTAACGACACTAACGCTCTCTCGTGGAGAGATTTTTATAGATAGAAATATTTCACTCTTGCAGTTAAAGTACACATTATAACCAATCTTTCCCTCCTAGCAGTAACTTAAAAATCTCCAGTTTTGATTTATGTCGCTGTTGCCGCAAATGTACTATATTATTTTAATGATTAACTATATATATATATATATAATAAATATATTTATATATAATATTTATATAATAAGTATATATATATATATATAATATATATATATATTATGTAGCAACTCCATTAACTTTGTAAAAATTTTAATTATTCGTACTTATGCTAAGATTTGCGCGAGCAAATTTTAGCATAAGTCAAAATGAAATGATATAAAACCCGTCCGTTTGAGATACTCTTAGCAGCTACCAGATCATTACATTATTAAGAATCAGAAATAAATTCACTCAAGATACTCTTTTTCCAGAAATCCTCCCGGCAAGAGTGGTAAATTTTTACAAGGAAAAGGCTGCGACTTGAATTTCGATCACAAAATTTTCGCACTAAACGAAGAGTCGGAGGCAATTGTGGGAAAAACGGCTGAAAGGGCTTGACTTACCAATTCGCCCTAGAAGAGAGTATCTCAACAAAGGACTTTATTATTTACTTGTATTGAATATCTCTACTTATGTTGAATAAAATCATTCAAATATGGATTTTTAAATTTACCATCCTCTTATATAGGGGCTTGCTCACAAAAGAAGCCGCCAATTTAGCTTTTACCCTATATAATTGTAACCCGAAAGAACACCGCAGGAACTCAATACAGCCTTCAAAAAACACCAAAATGAAGAAAAGAAAAACTGCAATTTAACACAAAAAATCCAATCAGAACTACTCTGAGAAAATGACTCAATGCAAACAAACATTTATCGATACTGGACTAGTGACTTCAATTTTTCATTTCTAATAATTGGATTAATGTCTTCACCTTTTCACAAATATCACAGTTCGACGGATTCAGTCCTGGACATAAGCAAACTTCCTTTACGATAGATTTCTTCATCATTCAATATTGATTATGGCAGAAATTCATTTTTGATATTCCACTACGAACCTCGATTCCTTTTCAATTCTAAATGTTCCTTAGTGACACTCTCCTTTTGTATGAAGAAATCTTGAAAAAGGACCTTAATTTTCAAGCTCCAACTTCGCATCCCTACATTATAACTTCCTAATACGTATGGATTTCTTTCACATTTTTAAGTTGGATTATTGGGCAGAAATTCTTTGATTCCACTACGACTTGATTCTTTTCGGAATTCTAAATGTTCTTGTACCTCTCCCTTTATGTATGAAGAAATTTTCAAATAAAGGGACCTAAATTTCAAGCAACTTCATCTCTACATATTAAGCAATGTTCTCTCGTAACACAACTTTTAAAACACGTGGCATTGGTCAACATATGATACGTTAGAAAATCTAATGACCTTTCCTTGGAATTAACGTTCGATAAAACAATGGCCTATTTAATGTGATAATTTCAATGTTCAATTCAATATTATAGTTTAACATTTTTGTATGTTATGCATTAAATGTTGTATGTGTTTATATCTAAGGATTACCAAATATGCTAGTTTTAAATGCTCCCTTTTATTTCTGTATATTAACCATTATTGTTTATGTTATTATATGTATATATGTTTAATCTTCGGAGTACCAGTTTCTCGTATTTGAAATATTTACTTCCTTAATTATTTTGCCTTCAAATGTTTATAGTCTACTTATGTTCGGACATAAATTTAATATGCTGTTGCATTTGAAGTAAACTAGATTTAGTATATTTTTTTATATTTTATAATACTCTCACCCGTGTGCAGGAAGTAATGTAGCACTCCATTAACTTTGTAAAAATTTTTAATTTATTGTTCGTACTTATGCTAAATATTGCGCGAGCAAAATCTAGCATAAGTCAAAGTGAATTATATATAACACTCCTTTGATACTCTTCATAGATCAATAATAAGAATCAGAAGAAAACTCACTCTAAGAATCTCTTCCAGATCTCCGCAAGGAGCGAGAAACTTCAAGAAAAGGCGCGACCTCGAATTTCAATCACAACACAATCCCTCGCACATAGGGTGGAAAACGCCGGCTGGAAAGGGGCTTGTGACTACCAAACGTACGAAGAGGAGTTATCTACAGAAGACTTGTTACCTTTCTATTACTTTCATTGCATATAACTATGTATGAATAAACATATTCAAAATAATGGAATTCCTAATTACATCCTGGCTATAGGTGTGCTCTATAATGAGCCACATACACTCTCCGTGCCATGAATCAGCAACTCTCACACATCCTCACCCCATTCGCCCAGCTGATCCGGAGCCGTCGCATTTAAAAAATACCTGCTTCATCCTAGCCCAACTGACTCTCTCCAATCCCGGCTCTCTAGAATTGAACATTTCAGTCAAGCATGTGATCACTAAGCAATACTAGCAAAGCTGTGCAATTAACTAACAGAACAAGCGGCCAGACCGCCCTCATTTTGTCTGGTAATATCACAGCCGTCATAACAATAGCCCTACTAAATACTCAATCCACGATCCGCTTCGTGTCTATCCATCACACTTCTTAACCATGATGTAAAGTTTTTGAAAGCTGCTCAAAACATATTACCTCTACATTTCTTGTTTTGAAGCTAACAAAGAGTCCTCCCAAGAACGATCACGATAAAAGGGTACATAAAAATAATGGTCTGAAATGTATGTTTACGAAGTTGATGTCAGAGTTCTGTGAATATTGTATTAGGTAGAGAGATGAAGGAATGAAATTTTTGAGACGTTGAAAATAACCACTCTTTCTCTAGAGCATTTGGAAATGCGGCAAAGATCGGAGGTTGGATGCTCATAGCCGAACTTTCCAGCATCAGTTATTTACGTTTGCATTGGACGAAATGAATAGAGTATAGTGAAGGCTTTAAATATTACAATAAGAGAGAATATGTAATGAAGTAAGAGGTTATTGATGTGAAGTAGGAAAATAGTATGTAACAATGCCTTGAGAAAAATATATTAAGAATAAACTATATTAGTCTACATCAGTTACGGTAGAGAGATTGGAAAAGAAATCAGAGAATATACATTAATGTTACCACAAAAACTTCCAAATATCTTTGATGTAACAACGAATTTAGTTTTAGCTTAATTTATTATCAAGTCAATCGCCTCACTTTCAACAGCTTTGACTTCTAATAAACACTGAAAATTTTCTTCCAAAATTGATTATTGGTAGAGTACCATCAAAATTTTTAATGTTATTAATTTTTTCGCCCATATAATAGTTGTTGAACCAATCTCATGGAACACACTCACCTCGGGAAACTCTCTCAATACTTCATAATTCTGATTCATCATTCTCTAATTTACAAATTCTTTTTTTATTCGTAAGAGGTTTCTTAATTAAACGAAATAATTCTACTCAGCTTCCAGACGTTCTAGCATTTTATTAAGTTCTCGGGTCTTACCTTGACGAAAATCATTTCACAGTAAAACAAAAGCTCTCTCTCTCTCTCTCTCTCTCTCTCTCTCTCTCTCTCTCTCTCTATATATATATATATATATATATATATATATATATATATACTATATATATATAATATATATATTATACATATTTTTATAATATATATTATATATATATATATATAATATATTATATATGTATATATATTATATATATATATACTATATATAAATATATATAATATATATATATATATATATATATATATATATTATATATTATATATATATTATTATATATATATATATATTTGACCTCTACACATTTTCAATTCAAAAGCCCTGATGTTTTTGGAAAGTTATGGAAATTTTATTACTTATTTTTTGCCAACAATATATATATATCTAAGAAACAGGAGAAGGAATAGAAGTTTAAAATAGGTCACGAATATTGCCTTTATTTCCAAGACGATGAGGGGTATTGGGAGGGAGTTACAATATCTGATCAAGGTTATTTTGGATAGAAAACTCGAAGGCAAGTTCACCAACTGTACCGTGAGAACCAGAAGAAATCTATCGTCTGTTGTGAACAAAGAAATCATCAAAAATGATGATTTCGTGGAAAGGAGAGGAAAAAATATTGCGGTCTGTTTTAGGGTTTTGATACCTGAAGAATTTAGAACAGTCAGTAAAGTTTAGAGATCAACAAACATAATTTAATTTAGCTGTAGTAACATTGGTAAGAGAGCCTAATCTTTAAAATGGAAAATTAGCAAGACTCTAAATAAAAGCAGGAGGATGAGAAAGAACGAGAGTTGTGGTCTAGGGAAAGAGTGGTGGTGCTCGACAAAATGAGGGGACTACCCCAAATGGACGACAGGAAAATGAGTCGACACAACAACAAAATTTCCTGTACAGGCGTTAGGATAGGTTAGGTTAGATTAAGTTAGGTTGTTAAGTTTTGTTGGATTCGTTACAGAAACTAAATAACCAAAAAATGCCCGTTGTTTTTTGTATACATTAAAAACTCCCAGTTTACCCTGCGAAAATCGACTCCTAACTATAAATTAATTCAGCTGAATATACGGTTCCATCATACAAGTGATAACTTTTGATTAGACATAAACGACTGTGAATATTTGCCACGAAATTAATGAAAAAAAGAAAAGGTCTGCACAAAGCAAGCAGGTGACGAAGACATGGTGGCGCTAACCCACTAAACAATTTCACCTGGCGCTACGGTGTATGGTCGAGCATGATAGAATTTCCTCAGCGAAGATGAAGCGCGAAATGCAAGGTGAAATGGAGGTCGAGCCAAGCCAACTTAATCCTCGGTCATGTATTGTTCAATGGCGTAGTACCTACATTAGATTCGGCACACGTCTACGTTCTTACCTACCAATATATATATATATATATATATATATTATATATATATAATATATATTATATATATATATATATATATTATATATTATATATAATATATATATAATATAATATACGATATATTATATATATATATATATATTATACTGAGGTATAACGTTTTCGAAAAATAAAAAAGAGAATACTTTGCTAGACCAATATCTCTCAAATTCATGGTTCCAAATAAAAAAAGGAAAGAAAAATGAAACGACCAAATTTATAGTGATAATTGGCATTAATTTTTACATCCCAACATCTACATTTTAAAAGGTGTGGATGCAGACTTGAAGAGAAACTTTTAATTTCGGAATAGTTATTTCGGAGTCAATTTTATGATTGCGGTTGTGACAAACATCCACACACACACACACACACTATATTATATATATATATATATATATATATATATATATACTATTATATAATATATATAATATATATCATATATATATATATATATATTATAATAGTATAGTATATATATATATATATATATATATTATATATATATATATATATATATATTATATATATATATATATATATATATATTATATATATATAATATATATATATATATTAATAATATACACAGTATATATATATATAGATATATTATGTATATATATATATTATATATATATAAAATATATATATATATATACTATATATATATATATATATATACTATATAACAGTATAATATAAATTAATATATATTATATATAATATATATATATTAGATATTATATATAATAATATATATATATATATATTATATATATATATATATACAGTATATATATATATATATATATATATATATATATATATTATATATATATATATATATATATATATATATATATATATATATATATACATATATATTATATATTATTATAATTATTAAACTAAATTATGACTGAGCTATAATAAACCAAACAAGTTAAAAATTTATAATAAATTATCTTCCATTATAAAATATTAAATATATATTATACATATATATATATATATAATATATATATATATACTATATATATATATTATATATATATAATTATTATATATTCACACTAACACGCAATGTTACAAAACAATTCTTCCAAAAATCTCTTTTAAAATTCTCAGGAACTATTATTTCCTTAATCTCAAACGCTCCTGAAATCGAAATCGGATTATTTTCCTTGTAATCTCATTTTTCCTACTCCTCCCCTTTTAAAAGAGGCGTATTTTGTCCTTTTAAGTGTTTAATGTCTCAATTCTCGAACGGAAACTTGTCTCAACTAGATATCAATTTTCACTTATATAAATATATATATATATATATATATATATATTATATATATATATATAATATATATTATATAATATATATATATATATATATATTATATAATATATACTATATATATAACTATATATATATATATATATATTATAGCGATCCTATATTTTTATTTGGTGGTTTCTTTTATAAGCAAGCACCCTATATAAGAGCAATGGTAATTAGAAATCCATATTTGAAATGATGTTTTTATTCAAAATAAGTAAAAAGTATGCAATGAAAGGTATAAAAGTAACAAAAGTTCCCTTCTGATTGAGATACTCTTCTCTTCGTTAGGCGAATTTGAGTAGATCAACAGCCCTTTTCCAGCGCGTTTTTTCCACCCTATTTTTGTGCGAGGATTTGTGTTTGTGATTGAAATTCGAGTTGCAGCCGTCGCAGCCCTTTCCTTGAAGTTTATCGCTCTTTCCGGGAGGATTTCTGGAGAGAGTATCTGAGTTGAGATTTTCTTTTCTGATTCTTATTTAATTTGATCTGACTGAAGAGTATCACAAAAGGACGAGTTTATATATATTTTCACTTCGACTTATGCTACAATTTTGCTCGCGCAAATCCTTAGCATAATTACGAACATAAATTTTAAATTTTTACAAAGTTAATGGAGTGCTACAGAATTACCTCCTGCGCTAAACACGGAGTGAGAAAGTATGTTATAATAATTATACAAGGAAATATAACTAAAATACATAAGTCTATACTTTCAAATGCTAAAACATATCTTTAATTATGTCAGAAGGACATAAGTAGACATTATAAACATTTGAGGCAAAAATTAACTATACAAGGAATGTTAAATATTCAAATACGAGCATAACTGCGTTGACATCCGAAGATCTTAAACATATATACAAATATTCGAATACATAAAAATACAATAAAGTTATATATACAGAAAATAAAAGGGGCATTTAAACATAAGCATATTTGGTTATATCCGTTAGATATAAAACAAACATTACAAACAGTTTTAATGCATATAAAATTTTACAAAAAATGTAATACATAATAATTATTGATATGAAACAATTGAATTATTCACAAGTTAAATAGGCCACATTGATCGAACCGTTAAATCCAAGGAAAGGTCCAGTATAAGACGTTTCTAACGTATCCATGATTTGACCAATGCCCACGTAGTTTTCAAAGTTGTAGTTACGAGAGAAACATTGCTTGACATATGTAGAGATGAAGTTGCTTGTAGTTAGGTCCTTATTTGAAAATCTTCATACATAAAAGGGAGAGCCACAGAACCATTTAGAATTCGAAAAAGGAATCAAAGTTCGTAGTGGAATCCAAAAATGAATTTCTGCCCATAATCCAAACTTAAAATGATGAAAGAAATCCATACCGTAAAGGAAGTTACATATGTAGAGGCGAAGTTGCTTGAAATTAAGGTCCTTTATTTCAAAAAAAATTTCTTCATACACAAAAGGGAGAGGTCACAGAACCATTTAGAATTCGAAAAGGAATCAGAGTTGTAGTGGAATTCAAAAAATGAGTTTCTGCCCATAATCCAAACTAAAATGATGAAAGAATTCCATACCGTAAAGGAAGTTTGCTATGTCCAGCGATGTGAATCCTCGAACTGTGATATTGTGAAAAGGTGAAGACCATAATCCAATATTAGAAATGAAAATTGAAGTCCACTAGTCCAGTATCGATAATGTTTGTTTGCTTGAGTCATTTTCTCAGAGTGTTCTGATTGGGATTTTGTGTTATTGCAGTTTTTTCTTTTTCTTCATTTTGTGTTTTTTTGAAGGTGGTTATTTGAATGTTTCTGGAGTGTTCTTCTCCGGGATTCACCAATATAAGGGTAATTAAAACTTGGCTAATTGGCGGCTTCTTTTGTGAGCAAGCCCTATATAAGGGATGGAAGTAATTTAAAAAATCCATATTTGAAATGATTTTTTTATTCAACATAAGTAGAAGTATTCAATAAAAGTAAAGTAATAAAAGTCCCTTCTGTTGAGATACTTTCTCTTCTTAGGCGAATTGGTAGTCACAGCCACTTTCCAGCGCGTTTTCCACAATTGCCTCCGACTCTTCGTTTAGCTGCGAAAATTTGTGATCGAAATTCAAGTCGCAGCCTTTTCCTTGAAATTTACCTCTCTTGCCGGGAGGATTTCTTGGAGAGAGTATCTTGAGTGAATTTATTTTTGTTTACTTAACAGCAAGAATCTGCTACCTGCACTGAAGACGTATCTCAAACGGACGGGTTTATATATATCATTTCATTTTGACTTATGCTAAAATTTTTGCTCGCGCAAATCTAGCATAAGTACGAACATAAATAAAATTATTTACAAAGTTAATGAGTGCTACATATATTATATGATATAATACATATATATAATACATATATATATAATATTTATATATATATATTCTAATTAGTAATTATTATATAAACAAAATCAACTCTTATAGCAACTTGGGTGTATTCCCATTCTGGCCGGCCCCTCAGGTTTCACGTGCTAGAAACCACACCCTATCGAGAATCTTACTGCTATTTATTCAAATGTACTGACTATGGAATGGTGCAAGACTTCTTCACCAAAAATCTTCGGGAATGACTACTTATTCTTATTATTCAACTTTCAAATCTCTGCGCGAGAGAGCGTTAGTGTCGTTATGGCTGTCCTGTATTTAGTTTTACAATTTGAAACTTCAATTTCTCTTCCTGAAAAACGCAATGTTTGAGTAAAGTCATTGTTGCTGCAAATTGATAATTGCAAGAGAAGATGCAGCGATAATATATATATTATATATATATATATTATATATATATATTAAATATATATATATATATATATATATATATATATATATATATATATATTATATATATATATTATATATATATACAGTTAACCACCACCTCACGGGCCGAGCCCTTTTCAAGGAGGGGGCCAAAAAATAAAACATAGAAAAACCCACACCCATTCCCCAGCCTAAGGCAAATCTCTCAGGTGAGCCCAGACTAGGGCTTTAAAAGAGAGGAAGATAAAATAGAGTTGGAAAAACAGAAGAAAGCAAGGAGTTCCACACAAAACAGAAGTAGCTGGAAAGAAAGAGGCACCACAACGAACAAGTCTGGGGTTTCCCAATACTCACACAAAACTCATGCGTGAGCAAGCACCCCTTGTATTGCGGAAAAAATACAACCGGCGGACGCCAAAGATGGAGGTGGAATGCGAGCGGCCAACTCCCTCTGAGCATCTTACCGCTGGTAGTACCTATAGAAAAGAGAATAGTGCGCCAACGTTACGTCGCAGAGATAGTGGATCAAAGAGAGTTAGAAAGGTAGGGGACAGTTTATTAGCCTCTTAGCTTTAGACTCAACCTATCCGAATAGAAAGGGTGTGAGCCCGGAGCCCCCCCAAAGATGGAGAGAACAGTACCCATGCAAAGTCGAAAAGGCCCTTATATAAACTGAGTAGCTGTGCAGAGGAAAAAATTCCCGCATCCTGAATTAGAACTCCCAGTTTCTTTGAGGCCACCTTTAGCAACCATTGAATATTGAAGGTTTTCCAAGGACCAATTTTATTTGTTTATGGTTAAGACCAAGAATGTTTATTGTGTAATAATATATATATATATATATATATATATATATATATATATATATAATAATATATTATATCTAAATATATATATATATATATACTATATATAATTATATATATAATATTTTATTTATAATAAAAAATAATATATTATCAAAGAGAGAATGATTTAATTGACCTAAGACCGGAGGAAAAACATTTCCAATTACTTTTATCTTCCCGATAATTTTTAATATACTCACTGTGTCCTAAAAAATAAAAATACAAAATCAGTATTCACAAAATTAAAGACATATTAACTTATTAGAACATCTTATTAATTCCTAAATTATGTCTTCTTGTAGAATAGAATTATTCAAACATTATAGTACAGCTGCATGTTTATTTTGTGCTACTTACTGGGGAATCATTTCCTATGAAGTTTAGTCAATACGAAAATTTCAAAATGTATAGTCCATAGCCATGAAATGAAATATATAATAAAATCAATTTTTGAAAAGGTGCAAGAAATGTCTGAGTTAGCAAGAACGAAAATAGCAGATAAAAATAAAATATGATATAAAAAAATAACTGTAGATGGTGATCCAGATTCTCTGTACCATCAGCTTCCACCACTGTTAGGAAAAGACCCATTCAGCTTAAATTGATGAAAATAAATGAGAAAAGGTTTGGTAAATAAATATTAGTAAAGTACAGAAATTTATTTGAGAAGTGGAGAAATGACTGCTGTGGGAAACCAGCAGCCATTTTCCTTTATGGAAGCTGTTGGATATTATAGATTAATAAATTACCTATGTCCATCAAGGAGGTACTTTTCAAGCGAGATCATTCCAACTAAATGTAGTAGATAAAATATTACATCAGTTACTGGAAAATTTAACTGTCTTTAACACTTGCCTATCAGTTTCTGTTCCTGCGTCATATTTTACACGTATATATGATTTTCAATATTAGCCAATGGCTATAACCTAAGTAAAAATACATTTTTAACTTTTCTTTCACTGAACTTTAAGTTGTTTTAAAATGCGATTTGATTTTTTTAATAAAATCCATTGTGATAATGTATACTATACTATACATCTAACGCTGGTACTTGTACCTAAACATGGGTCATTCAAGGTTGGCTGAGACATTTGTACATAATAGAAAAAGGACGAAAGTGGGAACTATACCTTCGGTTGTTCCCGGTATACCACGCTAGTACTATTTTTGCGATCTCTTTCTTTCTCAGAGTAATATTTTATGCGCAAATTTTTATTCTAATTTTAAATAATAAATTACTAATATTCAATTATCACATGATTAATGATAATTATATTTCAATCATATATAATAATGAATTCATATTAAATTCATCGATTTAGTTTCAAATCATTTTTTTCAAATAAAAAGATATATAGTCAAAGTGATTACAATAACATTTAATATAATTAACAGTATATTTGCAGAATTTTAACCATTACTTCTTTTATAAAACTAAATAATAATTATTTGTACTAAACTTATTATTAATAAATACAATTAGAAAATAAGAATAATTATAGAAAATTAATCTAATTTATTATTCAATAATAATAATAAATTTATAGTATTAGTACCTAAATAAAAAAAGCAGAATATGCAGAGATGGAAAGAAGCTTCAGCATTTTGATTTTTGTGGAGTCTTACCATATAAAAAGGAGTTTCTATATATTTAATAATGATTACTTATGATTGGGTGTATCGGATGTTAACATCTATAAGCAATAAGAACTCATATATATATTAATAATTACAAATCTCATGAATGGTAGTTTCCTTAGAATTTCATAAAGAAATATTATAAATAAAATTAGATTACTCAGATATTATACAGTATATATTATATATATATAATTTACAAAATAAATTAAATATTAAAACTAAATATAATTATTAAAATCGTCAGTATATAATTAGTATAATTAATAATTATTTTATCATAATTATATATTACAAATAATAATTAAAAAGGCATTTGTGCCTGAAAAAACTCATACAAATAAAAAAAAATCACTAATTTTTCTCTTATTTGCATTTAATTAAGCATTTAGGAACTAAATTTTTTTTCTAAATATATATATTTATTTACTAAATATTCAATATTTAAATATTATTGAGGTGACTTCATATATATATTACATTATTATACTTTATAATGAAGTCAAATATTTTACAATGTATATATTATTCAATACTTTTTAATAGAATAATAAATAAAATTAGATTACTAAGAAAACATATTATATACAGTAGCTATATATATTAATTTAAATAATCATAATTAATTAAATACTAAATATATATATAATAATGTATCTTCTAAATATGTAATATAATTAATTTGTAATAAATATTATATTGAGTGATTATTATCTAATATTTACTAAAAATAAATAAAATATTATTTATATATATATATGCACAATTATGTAGATCATTTATAAAATTTACAAATGTAAATATAAAAAATCAATAAATAAATTATAATGTAGTATTTTTTATTATATTTATATTTAAGGCCAATTTTTATTATCTAAATTTAATAAGTTATTATACTAGTTATATACTACCTATGATTAATATTGTAAATATATATCATCTATATATATATAAGTCACAATGTTCATCATATATATAAAATATGAGTAGAGTCCTTCAACATACTATTTGCTACAATAAAGAGCAACTACATTAATATTTTTTACGATTACTAAAGCAAGATAACGATAACTGCATGCACAGACCACTATGAATACTAGACAAATGAGCAGCTGACTAACTATAGAATATATAAACTAATAATGACTCAATGTCCCTAATAAGACCATTACTAGTGACTAACTACATGTATGTAGTATATAATTATGATTTATATGATTTTTCTAGATTTTATTTCTAAGTAGTAATCGCTTTACATTATATAACAGCTTAACTAGATATATTTCTACTGTAATTAAACAGGAAATTGGAGGCATTATGAGGCATATGCCGTATGTATATGAGTGGTGGGATATAGGCCTTTGACAGTGCAGAATAAG
>JABUQX010052924.1:17500-43163 GCA_015478945.1 Trachelipus rathkii
CAACTATTGTATTCATCTAACTTTATATACGGTGAGAGAACGTATATAGTAGATAGATGCATTGCTAATCAATAAATTAGCGCTTTTTTATTATATTAAATGTAATTATACCTGATCGCGGCTAAGCCGTCTATTATAGAGTATAGTCAGCTGACCACCAACAGACCTATTATATGACTCAAACCATTACTGGAGCCCTACGTATAGACAGGATTCTGACCTCTGTGATGATACACAATTATCTTAGATTATTATTGACTATATATATTATTCGTATATTTTAAGTATCAAATTAAAACGGCTGTTAGTTAAAATGATACGTGTTATTTTGAGTATATATTGATTAATTGAGTTATGTCTTTCATTAATATATATTATTATTATTATTCACTTATTATTATTATTAGATTATTATTATTTTATGCGTAGTATTTATTATTATTCATGACATTACATCTTGAGGACACTAGTTATATATTGTGTAAAGATAACGGGTTTTAATTATTGTTTGATATAGATGAAACGATCTAATAGATAATTATATTTAACTTACTTAATATTGTTATATTTATTTTCTTGAGTGCTCTTCAGTACAAGTTACATAAAATGATTGTAATATCCAATAATGTAATAAATAATAAATGAAGTAATATATGACACATAAATATATTATAGAAACATATATCATATTAATCAATAACTAATATGAGACATTGATCCTAATAATTAATAATAAAAATATTAATAAATATAAATAATAATATAATTATATAATATATATATTAATAATAATAATATATATATAATAATATATATATTATATAATAATTATAATAATATATAATAATAATTATAAATAATTAATTATAAATAATATTATAATAATATATAATAATATATAATGAAAATAATAAATAATAATAATGAATTAATATAATAATAATAATAATAATAATAAATATATGTATTATTATATTATTATTATTATTATTATATTATTAATATATATATTTATTTTTATTATTATATATATATTATTTATTTAAATTATTATTTAATATATTAATAATTTTAATTATAGTATATATAGGAAAAAAATATAATCATCTATTACATTTAGATATGTTAAATGTATGTGTATAGTAGTAGAAATCACTGATAGTTTAAATAGAATAAGAAGTCTTTTATAGAGGTAGACAGAAGTATTTATGTGAATAATTGTAACTAATCGAAATATTGTAAATTAATTAGTATATTATATATAGATCAATTATATGAAATCTCAGTACTAACTTTTGAACGTCGACAGTATAGACTATATGGTAATTATAGATATACATATATTTTATTTAGTAGTAAACTTATTAAATATATTTACAATGATATTATATATACAATTTAATAGTAGTATTTAATTACTAAATATAGTAAATAATTACCATATGTTATATTCTTAGTATACTATACATTAGTGACTATTTCTTCATACTTTAGGAAATTATGTAGTTAATATATATCATAAACTAATTTTATTTCAAGTTCAGCAAGAATTAGTAGTTACTACTTACCTAGTTAACTGTTTTATATTCAATTTCAGGAAATATATATACTAAACTTATCTTTGAAACAATCAGTTAGAACCCATATTGGATCCATTTGATGGAGATAATTCACTATCTGACACCTATATAATTGGGACACTGAACGGTCACCAGAAGACCGCCTACTGACTACGAGCTCTATCAGCTAGCTACCTTACTACCTACCTACTCAGGTATTATGAGGGATTAGCAAATACCCTATATTAAGTACCGTATACCCTATATACTACCTTACTGAATTCTGATTTCTATTATATATCAAACTTAAATCTATAAGTATGTATAGTTATATAGCGAATAATTATATTTTTATTATTATATATTATTAATTTCATTATTATTATTATTTATTATTAATTATTATATTCTTATTATATTTATTATTATTATTAATATATTATTATTATTATTATTATTATATTATTATATTATTATATTATTATATTAATATTCAAGTGGGCGGCTCTGAACCTGCTAATACTTTTATTAAAGGACAGGATTTCATTATCGTCATCATTTATAATTGGGAATATGCCCTATACAATATCACACACCTTGTCCTATGTATAATATAGAATATTATTATATATTATATTAGATATATATATAATATATATTATTAATAACAGTAATTAGAATTATAGAAATGGACTTGCACAGCATCTTCTTCCTTAACCTGAATCACATATCTATATATATACTATTATTTATATAAAATATTGAAATATATTATTATTATATTTTTTATATATATAATTTATTATATTTAATTTATTATATATATTATTATTATTATTATATATTATTATATAATTACTTATTATTATTATTTATATTATTATTTATATATATTATATATTATTTTATATTATAATTAATTTTTAACATATAGTTCTTTAAGAGTTGAATATTTGTATATATTTATACTATATTTCATTATATCATTAATGATAATTTAATAGACCATTAGACCTAATATTCAGAAGCGACTCCGTAGCTAAGCACTCAGTGATCACCTACGTAGTCTAGCAGCCAGTATATTCGATATAGATAGATAAGAAGTTATTGCTTCAAATTTCTGTTCAGTTTATGATAAAATTCTCTTATCTTTTTTTTTTGTGGAAAATAAGTTTCTTCTGGAAGAATACATTACATTGTATAAATGAAAAGATATGTTAAAATTAAACAAAAGTGTAAGCCATCATTCGCCGATTGAATAAGCCCCCTCATTTCTTCCAATCCAATTATAATATTGTATTATCGGCTCGTTTTACTTTCTCCAAATAATACAGAGAGGCAATATTTCCAAGACGGCGATACAATACAGTCAAGTTACAAATTGCAACTAGGAGCCTTTTTTTTGTCACAAGTTGTTTTTTTTTATCTCTTGAGATCTCCCCTTAGGAGGAAATCTAGTAAAGTAAACACACTCCGTTAATTTAACTTTAATGGCCGAAAAAAAATTTAATATATTACACACATCAGCTTTACATTGTTCTTAATTGCAGAACACTCCTCGTAATTAAAATAGAGATTCATAATTTAAATTCTAATATCAGTGAATACTGAAAGAGAAAACTAAGAATACCACTTAAAGACGCAATTATATGCTAAAAAGAGAAACTGTAGGAATTATAGATTCTCTCATATATTTTTTATAATAATTAATTTATTATTGTTTAATTTATTATTGTCTTATCGAAACTCAAATAAATTTGGAAATTTAATTTAATTTAGTGTTAGTATTTTCTAAACTGTAGATATATATTCCTTTCTTCCCTTTTTTTTATGATCTATTTTCAGTCATGGTTTATTCCTTACCATCACGTACTTTTGCCTTTGTAGATGGTCCTTTTGCTACACGAGAAAGAAGTTAAACTTTTTGCCTCCATGTGGAAACCTTTTTTGGGAGCCCGGGGCCCAGGCCCCGGCCCCGGCCCGGCTCCGGCCAACCCCGGCCATTTTTAGCAGACCCCGGCCCCGGCCCCGGCACCCGGCATCAAAAATCAGGAAAAACTCGTGGGTTTTTCAACTCGGGGTTATATGTGAGAACTTAACCTCACTAAACACTAAATAATAGAAGGGTTATATCATAACAACAATTATAAAGAAAATATATTTTAATTCATTACTCCTTTTACTCCTGTTATGAAGTGATGAACAATTTTGGGGAGATGGAGGTCAATGTTCTTAAAAATTTTTTTTGGTAATTTACACGAAAAAAATTCATCAAGTAAAAAGTGGTGCGAGATTCTAGATTTTCTTTTGTGAGGAGCAATGATCGAAGATTAAAATAACATAAACTATATCAATGAAGGGGGTTAAGAGCCAATACCAACGAAAACCGAAGATTGGCGCGAGAAAGGAAACTAAACATAACGGTAAACGAATATTAATGTATTTATTATTTATTTAAAGTAAATATCTTCAAAAAATTAAGATATTTTCCGAAATCTCTTCATAATTATTTATTTATTTGAAATTATATTAAAATATTTTAGACATAACACATTATATATATATATATATAAAATATTTATGTATATATATATATATATATATATATAATATAACATATATATATATTATATATTAATTATATATTGCTAATTTTACTAATATATATACAGATTATCATAATATTTAATATTATTATATTATATATATATATACTATACTTTAGAAAGCAGGAGGCCCTTGGATTCTTTTTTTAGTGTTGTGCTTTACTGTCACTTCACTGCCACTTCATTTTATTACTAAATGTACACAAATTCAAAACATTGTTCTTTGCTCTACTTTTTTAATGATATTTTAAATTTTAAAAAAGGTAATAGTCTTAATTTTAGTTCGACTATTTCGCGAGATTCTCGACATCTTTCAGGCTAAGGGGAGCTGGGGTTCTTCAAATTTTCTTTGAGCTCCTTCCACTACAGTTCAGAGTTGGTGTTATTCAGTTTTGTGTCTTGTGCTATTTTGATTCTTCTGCTATCGCGTTGTTTTGTGATAATAAATTGGTGGTTAATGTTTTTATGATATATCATTTCTGGCGTATCTAAATTCTATCTTAACTTCACGCGGGATGCTTATTGTAGTTGTTTATTATAAATGCGGCAAAAGGATTCCGATGAATTGTGCGAAAGGTTCGTGGTGATTGAAATTTTGATCATCTTTATATTGTTGATTATTGAAAGAGTGGCCTGTGTTACGCCTATGACCTTGTTTTATAATGTGCGATGTTTAAATTTTTATTGCACTGTACCTTCTTGTGCATGGTCAATGTTTCGAATCCTGTCACTCGCATGTTTTTCTTCTTTCAATCTATGGTTCCCACCTATATACATCTTCTGTTTATTGCAAGTATTGCAGGGGATGTGATATATAAAGCTTTGGGCGGGAGCCGAGTTTTCTTTTCGTTTTGGGGCTTGAGAATGTTTTTTAAGGTATGATGTTATTGATGGAATGAGGGTAATACAGTTTCGCGTGGTACTTCTACTTTTTGTCTTTAAGCGGACATATAGATGGCTAATTGAGCGTGGAAATTGGTCAAACCAAGGAGGGCTGTCTGCTATTTTTCGGGAAAAAGGTTCTTATAGTACCTCTTTTTTTGCTTGGTTAATGCTTTTTGTGATGAAAAACTCAATGGATAGTAAAGTGATTTGAAAGTATTGTGGATGTATTAGTTTTCTTGGTGCTAGAGGAAGTAAGTGCGTGGTGTGCGCAATTATACGCAACACACACGTGCGCAAAATAGACCTACAGAACAGCTAATCTTCAGTGTTCTTTGGGGAACCGATTAGATAGCCAATGTATACTCATAGTTGGTGTGAATGTTGGTTTTTCTATATATAGTAATTGCAAGTGATTGTTATTCCATGTTGATTAAGATATCGAGGAAGGGATATAGTTGTTGGAAGGCATTTCTATTGTATACTGAAACTGAAGGATGTTGTAAAATGTTGTAAATGAGAATTAAATGATAGATGGGCTCTCACATGAAACGAGAAGGCAAATCTCTCATTACAACATAAACTCTTTCAATTTTAAATGGCATATTACAAACAAACTTTCGGCTGAGTATGGGGATTCCCCACTGTCTCCATACTCATAACATATATATGGAATAACAGAAATTTTAATCATATTACCCGCACCCTTTATCTCAAACCAATAGTTTATGATTAGATATGTAGATGACTAGTATTTATTCTGTCCTCGCTACTGTCTCTCCACCACCAATACACCAACCCTATGATTCCTAACTTATATTACCCCGCACTAGTCATCCTTCAGTTCAGTATAACGATAGAAATGCTTTCCAACAACTCTATCCCCTTCCTCGATACCTTAATCACATGGAATAACAATTACTTGCAATTTACTATATATAGAAAACCAACATTCGCACCAAACTATATACATAGGCTATCTAATCATTCCCCAAACACAAATTAGCTGTTCTGGTCATCTCTATTTTCGTGCTTTTCGTAATATGCTTCTCCCCCTCTTCCCTTATGGCGACATAGAAGTCAACTAAAATCACATCAAAACTATTTCAAATCACTTTACTATCCTGAGTATTTTGCTATATTCGTAGACGAAGCTGCATTAACGTGCGTACATAAACACGAGAGAGCGAGATACAGAGGAGCGAGGAGTATCGCTATCACGCACCTTCTCTCCCGACGAAAAAGTAGAAAGACAGCAACACATGACGTCCTCCTTTTTATTAACCCCCGTACACTTCCGTCAATTACCCCCATTATATTCGTTAAACAAATATTACCGTCAGTTAATACGGAGGTGAGGTAATAATACTAGTATCGAAGGGAACGAGCGCGAGTATCTCACGGCATCAGAGGAGCGCACCGCTTCGACATTGCTCTGAGACATCATTGCGAGATAAGAGCGACCTAGATATAAATGTACTTCGCAGAAGCGCATATTGAGCGAGAGGGAGAGGCATTTCTTCACAAACCCCCAAAACGAAAAGAAAATCTCACCCAGAAGCTCTGTAAATCAACTTCAACAAATCACCCTGCATAATTGCCAATAAAACATATATACACAGGCTGAAAACACATAGATTTGCCCAAGAAAAACAACACAGCGTTCACCTGCGGGATGGTGAGCAGAGAAAGACGTATCATATAAATTACACCAGATTGCACTGGGTCTGCAGCGAATACCCGACAACGGCGAAAATGAACTCCACGCAGCTTAACATAGTATCACAGTATGGAGAAGAGCGATGCCCCGTAACCAACGGCCAGTCTCTACTCCATATGTCGGGAATCAATATATTGCCGCGTAAGGGAAGTACAAGTGATCATGTGAATATGGAATACCTACGAGTCCTACAAGACGGGGGAGGCGTAACCCTTATTCGGCGAGAGACACTCACTCTCTCTATCAAAGAGGCTTGAGGCTCACGTTCGATTAGTATGCACTCTCTAGGTGAGCTAATAAGGAGAACAAAACTGTCATCTCAAGAAGTAGCATAGGGACATTAAGGAGGTACACGGTGATAGGTGACTGCAATAGTTAAGATGGACGGAGGGCGCAGTACTATTGTAGAGAGGTACACATAGATGCCAAAGCAACTGAAGGCACATATATATATTACCTGGACACACACACCAGAATGTAACTATAGTCAGACCCATATCTATAAAACACACTTGAACTGAATGATAGCTCCAAGAAAAGAATATCCAGATAACCGCCTTAGCCTGAATTAGTGTCAACCGGTTCCGCGTGTAGAGCACGCAAAATTCACGCGTTCTTTTTTAAACTTTATTGATTACACGATAATAGCTGTCTTATAACAATGGTTTCTTAACTGGAATTGTGGCTACATTTAGTAATAAATAGAAGTGTACAGTTAATGCAATCACAATAACTAAAAAATCCCAAGAGGTCTTACCTCCTAAGGTAAATATATCACTACGAAAAAGTAGTTCTTAAAAGTCTAAATCGTAATAATAATATATAATAGTAGAAACTACCTATTATTATATAATATTATATACACTTTCTAACAAGTGAATATTACACTATAATAGGTATTATTACCCTTAATATACTATTATTACATTATAATATATATTTAATATACTAACTTATCTATACCGAGCAAAATCAATTAAATATAAGTTTCTAAAAAATTGGTCTTATACGGAAAATTTATTTGAGATTGAATTAACATCAATGTATTCCTTTCTTCTATATATTTTTATAATATTCAATTAATTGAAATTACCCTAATTTAATTTTCATCCTAAGTTTTAAGATTTTCAGTGTTTTTTGACTCACATTTTTTCATAATTTTAGCTAAAACCCCGGCCCCCACCAGGCCCTTTCGGTCTTCCAGCGGGCCGGCCCCGGCTAAATATTATGAGCAAGCCCCGGCCCGCCGGCCGGGCCGGCCTCAGCGAAATTAAGTCCTTCGCACTCCGGTACGATTACCTACCTTTCACAAGGACCTTCCACGGTAGTTCACTCCTATTTTTGCGTAAGCGAAGAATCGTATATGAATTTTCTCTTAGTTTGGTCAATAGAATCAGGCTTGTACACATTTTTTTAAGAGGAGTCTTGTTAATATGCATAGAATAGTCGGTTGGTTAAGGAGACACATAGTGGTAAATATGTATAACTCGTTGTTTCTATGAGAGTTATTACGATAAATTAAAATGGGTTTCATTGTTCTGTCTTCTCACTACTCGACAATTTGTAAAATTGCTAATACGTATAACACAGTAAAGGTGTAATTATTAAAGATTCAAATATACATACTAAGAATGTAGATAGTAAATTAGAGACGAAATCAAATAATATAAATGATTAATAATAAGTTTATAAATTCTAAAATGAATATTCAAAATATATCACTACTTGCAATTAGATAATTGATATACGAATCACAGTGACTAATAGGATGATTTCTCCACCGTTAATTATATAATGTAGTAGATTATATGTGTGTCCGGGTAGAGAGAGGGTGATGGAAGCGAGAGCGAGTGCCATGAGACAGTTTGAGATGTGTCATGGTACTTAATTAGATCAATAATAATAATTGAATAAGAATAAGTATCTATAATATTTAAACCTTCTCAATCTCTCTCTCATTATATTATCAACAGCTCTTCTCAACACTCGAGTTGTCTCTACTCAGTGTCTCTAATTATTAGTAATCCTATATATATTAAATTAAATATATTTACTATGTAATAATATTATAATTGTAATTTTTTATTATTACTATTATTCATTATACGTATATTATTATGTATACATAATCTATAAAAATATGGGTGATTAATGATTATTTAAATACCTATATATTCATAATATATATATATATTTTATTATATTTAGCCTAAATATATTATATACTATTGGTACATAGGTAGGTGATATGAGTTTATAATTATATAATATAATAATATATAATTAATAATATATATATACTAATATAAGACTATTTTATATAATTCGTAGGTGTATTATAGTTATAAGTATTATATAAATATTATATATTTATTACTATTTTTTAAACTCAGTATTTTTTTTTAAATTTAAATCTGTCCACTTTTAAGTTAATAAAGAGAGCCCTGCAGAAAAAATGCCCATAAGAGATGAGCACTCAAACTATGATTCATATATATATATTGTTTTCTTTTATTACGATCAGGTATCATGAGAACTGCCAGTGTGTAATTTGCGACATATAGAGAAAAATGCATTACGTATAGAGGAGACAGCCACGAAATAACAATTCGTTAGACGCTATATTCCAATCACACGCACTGAGAGGAGTGAGAGATCGGCAGGAAAATGAAATGGATCGTTCATGAAATGGATGAGAAATATAGAGCATGAAGCTTGTGATAAGAAGCAGAGTGGTCGTAGCGCGATGGAGTCACGCTATGAGAGGGTAGAGCTAAATGAGAAATCGTATATATATTATATGAATGAGTCTTGTAATTAAAGTGTGACGTCGACCTATGACAAAGTTACCAGATAGTGTGGATATGGCTGTTAATCACTCTGGTAAGATATGCAGCGCGAGAGCGGAGTCGCTGGTGACCTTCCGCTATATAAGATGACCAAACGCGCTCGTGATTATTAGCTCACTTGTGTCAGCTCTCGATGGAGGCGATAATCGCACTAGCGAGGGGACCTGACGTATAGAGAGGAGCACAATATAGTATCGAGAAGAGGATATAATTATAGCTATATAGTCTCACGTAATATTTATACAGGTAGCATGAGAGCATGCGTATAATTTAAATATATAATACGATACATGATTCTACGATATTATATAATCGGTATTAATGTGAGTCGACCATCCACACGGCACTCACTACTCTAGTATATACGAAAATAGAAATGCTCACGACCATCCAGCGTAGGCCAACATAGAATGAGCACTAGCTGGTATAAGTTCAGCTGCCGTTATTGAGCATAATATATATATTAATTATCACCATAAAAGATCGTTCCTGGGATCGCAGACTGTGAGAGAGTGCAAAATCCGGTGGATAATCATTTGAAGAGAGATTCTGCACACAGTGTAAATGATAGTAGTACATATTTTGTTCTCGCTGTAGGTTCAGCGCAGTTCGATGAGACACACTAAGGCGACGGGCAAGAGTTCTAGATCTGATTTTGAGTGCTTATCCATTTAGTAACACTTGCTGAGAGAATAGTGCTCTAGATGTAATATCAGTTTACAGCGTATAAGATACCTCCGTATCAGAGTAGACTGAGAGATAAGATGAATATGTTCCTATTATGTATACATTTATATATATATTATTATATGAATAAAGCATCATTGTCATTGGGTCAATACTGGTATTTGTAATAAGAGAGCACTTCATCACTATAGGTTATAAGTGGTATGAATAAAGCATCATTGTGTATGAGCAGTCAAATGAGAGCGACTAAGTATCTCAAATTACCATGGCTCAAAATGTATAATTTATGAGTTAAAGAACGCGATATATCTATAAGAGTACAGCTAAGCAGAAGAGTTAGCTGAATGAGTGAAGGAGAGTGAGAGGTAATTGAGAGGATATTCTCGAGAGAGGACGTCTTACAGTATAGAGTGCGATCTTTATATGACATGCACTCACGATAATAACGGCGCGTTAATTCCAGAGCGGACATTAAGAGTAGATGAGTATATATTACAGTCCAGCAGGAGTGAGTGAGTAGGAGTAGACACAAGTTAGAGACGAGCGTATTACTTTTATAATGTATATTTGGGTCTCGGTGTCTCTCACATGGACTTACTATATGAATAAAGCATCATTGTCATTGGGTCAATACTGGTATTATGTAATAAGTACACCGATTACACTATCATTAGAATTGGGTTGTGATATGAGGAGAGAGCATGAAAAGTTTGTCCGAACCGTGGACTAATATATATAGTGGAGAGGGGAGAGGTGAGAGAGTAGGCAGGAGTGAGTAGCGTATATATGGTATTGAGATAACCACTTTATCCTATGATGCATTTGGTAGATATGGGTCAATAGTTCAGTGCACGTCACTCACCTAGGAGGTACACTAGCGGATTAGACACTGACTGACGCTTCTGTACGAGTGGAGCTGTGCAATTAGATAGAGGGAGGTAAGAGCAATAACAGTATATGAGTACTGCATTATTATGTTACGACACTCAGTGACCTGAATTATATACTATAGGAATCACTTATTATCATCATACGAGATTAGATAGTAGTACAGGCCTAACATATATAATGTATTATATTATGATAAATATTATATAATTTACTCGAAATTCGTTGTTTTCTTAATTATAATAATATTAATAAGTAATAATACCCACTACACATACCTATAAATATATAATTTCAGATTTTATATATATATATAATATACTCACCCATTATATGTTAGTATATTTGAGGTTATATGCGTAAACGTGATATTTATAAGTAAATAACAAAAGCGGGCTAGAGAGTAGTTAAGTCAGTCCACTTACTAATATATATCAGTAGTTTGTGAGTAAGAGAGTAAACCTAATATATTATCATATCTACGATCACAAATAATATAATTATAATATATTATTCATGGAATTAATATAATATTATTATAAAGTGATATAATATTAATTGATAATAATTTATATATGGGACTGCAGTTACATTTATTAAGGCTAAAAATTTTAAAGATCATATAGTAAATATATTCTTAATGGATTCAATATGTGAGTCATATATTAAGGTATAGTATATATTACACTGCAGTCAATAGATTAGTTTATTTGTGAATATATGTAAATAAAAACTTAACACCTTAAATATTACTATAATCTTAAATTATATATTGACTTATAAATTACACATAAATAACTTATAATAAGTATCTTAGACATTGAGTAACACGCGTAAATATTAGAGTGAGTATATATAGAATTAAATAAGAGATTGAGGAAGATAGTAAGTAAAGGATATGTAGTAATATAATAATATATGGAAGTATCACTCATATAGCCTTATAGTTCTCTTGACTATATCTCAAATATATATAACTATCTAATTATTGTTATATTATAAGAGACTACACAAGGAACTGATAATCGAGATGGTGGATACCGCACTTTCTGAAGAGGTAGTAGATTTTTAAATAACCTTTAAAGAGCTTCAAAGAACTAATCCAACTTATATTCTATCCCAAAAATAGAATATGTGAGTGTCATCTATATCTTCTATATGCATGTGTGCGTATGCATCTCACTCCCACAGCAGAGAAGATTAGTCACACTTAGCACTCGTGAGAGAAAAAAATAGTTATGATATCTCTTATGAAGTCACGACCACTACAGGAATCGAATTTTGCCCACTTTCAATTGCTATGTAGATCAAAGAGTTGTAAAGAGAGAATATATAACATGGAAAATGTATTCTAAAACAGTTATTCGTAAATCCGTTTAATCTATATTATGTTATATCTATCATATAGAGTATATTGGCTCTCTATGAACATCTAGTTACAATAATCTCATTACTAATGTATATATAATATATATATTACACATCTCAAAATATTATATTCACTTTACTAATAATCATAATATATACTAAAACTATTTATTATCATATACAACTACACTAAATACCTAATTATATTCCCTACTTATAAGTATATATATTATATATATCACAATATAATATATTATATATACGAAGTAGAACTTTTACGAGACACAACGGTATATATATCTCTATCTATCGAGTATATATAAAAAAAGTAGTGAGAGAAATAATAAACCACCCACATCTATGTACAGCTGAGAGCATTCCGGTCAGGGAGAATGAGTGGGACGCGGTGACGCTCATCCGTTATACAGAGTGTTCACACACCGGTTTAGACAAGAACACTCCGGAAGCTGATCACGGCGACAAGACTAGTCTGTGAGCCAAAACATCTCGTGAGGTAGTCATTCGAGGACAGGAGATGCGCGCCCACAGCATACTGTCAAGCGGAGCTAGCCACCGAGTAATTACTCTCGACTGATAGAGCATTATGATGATCACTCCAGGAGGAACACGTGAGGTGATAGGAGGAAGCTGAGGACAAAGTGGACGAAAGTACGCCCACTCAAAGTCATAACTGCTATCTAGCTATCATAATCGGTGGCTCGTATCCGTATGTGCAGAGAGAGAGACGTCGTAGACACACTCACACACGGCACTGTGACTCACACAGTATTATTGAGACAGCGTGAGAGACACAGCTATTCACTTACATAGTCGTGACTAAGAGACCATCTAAAGGTCGTACTGAAAAGTATATTAGTGGACAGACTCAGTATACACTAAATATGGAGAACACATTATGTGAAGAACTCTCACACCCACAATAAGACCATTTAAATAAAGACTGAGTATATAGAAGCGAGAGAGATCAAAAAACACACATAATATTACAAGAAATACACCACTCTCTCAAATCACTAACAAATATTCCGATCAGCTACACTTAAGAGACCACATTAGGCAAATATGTTGATATACTATATATATATCATATACGTGATTAATATGTTCTCAGACTAAACACACACACCAAATTATGTTGAATATGAGGTCGACATTTAGAAGCATACGGCATAAATAGACAGCGCACACACACATATCGAGGAGAAGCTCTCGAGTATTAATATTTAGCAGACGTACTATAAATATCAGAAGACACTTGAGATTATTAAAAGAGATATGAATTTCACAGCACATTAGGATGTCGGTGACTGGCTCACCACCGAGAGATCACCATTCAATACTCTCTAGAGGATCAAGAATATATACTTATATTTTTATTTTGCTCTGCTTTGGAAATCTCTGCAATTGCTGATTATCTCGCTTGCGTTACTCTCATGTGAGCTATATTTTTTAATATATTTATACTTTTATCAATTTTATACATATATTAAATAATTAATAGTATATTATATAAAATATAATATATATAATAATATATTTTTATAATAGGTAATTTTATATCAGGTAAATACATTTTACGTTATTTATATAATATATATATATATATATTATACTATATTATATATAATAATTGATTATAAAAAGTTAGTATATATTAAATATATTATATTTATATATATTATGCCATATCTTATTATATATATTAATATAGTATATATATATTATATAGTGAGATTATATATTATATATATATATTCTATATATATATATATCTATAATATATATAATATATATATATATATATATATAATTGAAATACAAAAGCTTACTTGCAAATCTAACATGGATATCCATAATTACCCCACGTCTTACAACCATGCACTAAAGGTGACCAACTTATATCATCGAAATCATATTTTTTATTGTTTTTCACATTTTATTATTACTGTGTATAGGCCAATCAGTATTTTTAATACACAAATTATTCATTATTAGACAATTTATTGTAAAATTATTCTATAATGCGCATGATACAACAAATACTTATATTTAATGCACTATTTTAATTATTTCAAATGTATAAGGTACCACTTAAAGAATTTTCATTCATAATTGAAAAGTAACAATCACTTTCAGAACATTTTAAAAAGCGAATGATTAACATGGTTACTCTAAAAGCAAAAAAATCGCTAATACTTCGTAATTTTTCTTTAAAAATTAATTAGAATAATGAGACAATGATCGAATGAATATTAAAGAAATACTCCGAAATACTTTTCCATCTCTCACTCATTGTATTTGTTGCTGTTAAATTTCTGCAAGCTTTCATAGTGTTTTCGGCATAATCTTATGCGCGCCCAAATGTTTATTCTTTTAAACTTCTCAGAAAGGCAGGCGTTCGAGATACCGCAAGCATGGTATTGACCAGCGAAATTTTTTTTCACGTTGACTGCTCGAGAATGCAATTTAAATATAAATTTAAACTTAATGTTAATATAAGCGTTAAATGAATAATTGTAGACTTCTTTATTCTCATATCACAATATACTGACAATCAAAATTTTTATTATTATTTTTACTTTAAGCATGCGGCGCATACTAAGCAAGCAACGAGGATTCGTCCTGGTATACTATATATTATAATATCTATTATATATATATATATATATATATATATATTATACTATATTATATAATATATATAATATATATACTATCATATACGTATACAGAGCTTATACATATATATTTATTAATCCTCATGTATAACGGGGTGTTATTTGAATTAAGAGAGGCTTTTTTCTCTCGTTATGTAGGGTATTTTTCAATTTCCATGAGAAAAAGTTATGAATCTCGGTCCGGCTAAATTCCACCGGCACAGCCTATAAAAACATTGGCCGTTAGTTGTTTTCTGTTAATTATTCTTAGTTAAGAATAACACGCATAGTTAACACATTATCACATAATCTCAGTACCTACACTTAGCCCATATATTAACAAATGCCAAATACATATGTAAAATAAGAAGTAAAATTCAAATATATCATTTTATTTGGAAATATCAAGATTGGTAATCAAATTCTTTTCTTCTTCTTTTTCATGTTTCTTTCCTTGCCATAATGGTGTCTGCTGTATCCTTTACTTCGGGCTTTTCCGGTGCCCACTTCCCTTCCTCGTCACACGCTCTCCTCCCTCTTCTGCACAAACAATAGATATTACATTGCTACAAAGCAACATCTATCACGAAATCACCTTGTCACTATAACGCGCGGGTAATTTTTTTCGTTCCGATTAACTACCAAAACGCAATTATAACCAATGCAAAATAAGAAGGGTTTACCGTGCGTTTACAATTACCCGCAACCTCTCTTATTTTAGCCAATCCGAAATTGGAATTAAGCTCACAACAACTCCTTTCTTTACCATTCCTCGTCTATAATCCTTGAGCCCATTACTATGCTGTTTACTAACAACATCCAAGCTCCATAGCATTAACACACAAAAAAGATTATGGTTACGCGTTTTTAACTCGCGACATTGTTTCTTCTAGAAGAATCTAGAATTAATTACAGTTATACAGGTAACATAAAAAAGACAAGATATGTACTCATCCAAGCCCCCACGGCAAACGAAAACTAAGTATGGCCCCCCCCCGAAAATAAGGTCTGATATTATTCACATTCTCGTACACAATTACTAGAGAAGCTAACCAGTCTATTATGCAACGCATCGAGTTCAAGTTATCTCTTGTGCGTAAGATATCTAGATAGTGAGGGTATAATGTGGACATGATATTTTGGATATAACAATCGATTAACAGACCAACATCACAGAACCCATTTCGTATGGTAGGCTTACAATCGCGTGTGAGCACTTACATAGTGATATAGTAGGCAGGTCGAGAGAGATGCACTTTAGAGAGAGAGTCTGACTCTATACCAGTATTATATCGTGTCACCGCGTGACTGAAAGTCCTCGAGCAGTAGAGTTATTCTCATACACACAGTAAGAGTAGTTATGCGCGCCTTATTCATATATTTGATACCAAACCAAATAGTGCAGAGTATACGTGCGTACACTGATACAATGGTGAGACTCGACTTTTTTTGAAAGTACGGACTATACCGTGGTGTACCCTACACCATGAATCTCATTCGCGCATACATTGAGTTATCTACTTAAAGATAAGAAGTCGTAGCACAAGTCGAGTGTCAGACGTCATGACAGCAGAGAGAATAGGGCGAGGGAGAGTGAGTGAATAGATTAAGACTATGGCTAGTGTCGGCAAGGGAAAACAACCAGGCTCATATCAGCAATATATATACAACTGGAATCGACTGGAGCTCACAGGGATCATGTGGATGTGCACGTGAGGAGACTGTCACGACGCCACAGAGAGAGGAGCATACGGGATGTCACTAATATGCTATAAAAGATAGGATTCTTATATACCATAAATGAATTCATCTGAAAACATAAAATATTTGTGCTCCACCACTAACCATCCACTTGCAGCAAATAGTCAAGACCATCTGAAACACAACTTGATCACTGATTTTCGAAGTAATTACGCAGGAAAAGAAAACCCATCGACCCTTGTACTGCCTGAAGCACGTCCCTATCTCTTGTGTAGAGTGCTTCGTACGTGCGACAGCATCCACATTCACATCTGTGACTTCGAACCCAGATCTTCTATCAGGTTAGAGAAATATAGCCAAAATGAGTGAGTTTGCTATCTAGATCTCCTAGACAATTTATGTTAAGATCGCTTCTGCATGTGTGCTTACTAGACACAGATCGTAGTTAAGTTTGGATGTACACTATAATCCTGTCGCGAGCACGATTATGAGTGAGATATATATCTCACTCTATCTATTAGATACATTACTACATTATTCGATGTCTTATTGAATGATCTATTTACGTATGTCATTAGAATCAGCGATTAGCATTGGAGAGATCGCACTGATAAATAACTGAGGATCAGTATTCCTGAGAGACTGAGAATCACACACGACATAGATGATTATATGATTTAAGGTATTTATATGTGACCAATTAATGAGAGAGCGTTATGAGAGAGCTATAAAGGAGATCGCTCTCGCTCTATTATGTTTCTTTTTTAATTTTCCATTTTATCAAAAATATGTTAACCGTTCCATCTAATTTAGATTTGTTTATTTTTTATATCAGATTTTCTAAATAAATGTTTATTTTTTTATTTTATTCTTTGTTTTTTTTTCTTTGTTAGAAATACTTTAAAGAGGTATGATAATTATAAGTATCACCTAAGTTCTAAGGGACAATTTTTTTCACAAAATGGACTATACATTAGTTTAATTTTCTTTAAATTATTTCTTTTTAACTTTAATAGAACATCTTTTCAAGCAGTAAAATAAAGATTACCATATTATACGGATTATATTCTTTATAGTGGCGTTATATGTTATGGTCGTGTTATTGAAAAGTATATTACTTTTCTCGTCTTATATCTATTATTACTTTTTTTTTTCTTATTTGCGTATAATTTTTTTTATATCTATTATTTATTAAATTAGACTTTATATCTTTTTAAAATTTTTTTTTGAGCTGAGTTGTTACATTAATATCAATTTCGATAAGCCTATATGACTTTTCCACACTAGGCTCCTATAGTATATCATTCTAATTTCTTAAATAAAGATCATAGTTGCAATAGAACTCTCAATAACATATCAATTTTCAAAATAGTGGTCAAATATTTCGTAGCTAATTGTTTAAATAACACGTAATATAAATAGTAATCAATGCAACTAAAAATGTAAACACAATTCACAGATCATAAAATAAACACTTTAAACATCTAATATACCAAAGCTTCTGATTATTTTGCGGAAAATGTATTTGGGAATTTATTATATATATTGATATAGATATATATTATTAACTATTATAAAATTACTGAAAAAATCATGTACAATATTCATACTATTAAATTTGCGTGTATATACTTATATCATAATAAATATTACAAACCTCGATATATCAGTACAGTATTAGATTCACGAAATATAAATTACTATAAAAAATAGATACATAATTTAATTACTGAAATATTTATTTTAATATGATCCTTAAATTAGCTCACGTGAGAAAAAATATTATATGATACTATTTGGATATCACTAATACTATCAAATATATTAATTTCTGTATAAGTGTGGTTTAATTCCTTCTAAATAAGAAATTGAGAAATTATTAGTAGTCTCAAAGTTTTTAGTTAAGAGTATTGATTATACTATACTTTGATCATATTACCACTAGTACTTATATATCTACGTTGATATTTTTATATATATGACATGGATCGGGATATTTAATGTTGTATAAATATTATTAGTTAATATGTTTTTATTTTAGATTACTTTGATTATTTATTATAAAATCGCCACACTCTATACAATAGTTAGTCTATAATTTTACGAGAGAGTACGAGAATGATGTAGAGCTAGAGAGAGTAGAGAGAGCTATAGGTGAACAGATGTAAGAGAGACCACGGAATTGAGAAGAGAGCAGACGCAGCAGAGGTTATTTAAGTGACTGTGACTTTGTGTGGCCGGAGACCTGTGGCTCTGCGTGATCAACAAAACAAAGCTTCTCACCAACACGAGGGCTCAAGAACTGAGAACCAGAAGGATGGGACCGGTTGTGTGACCGTTTAGAAGTGTAATGTATGTTTATTTTTTTTTTAAATTTCTGTTTTCTCTCGAGGAACGATATGCTCGGGGCCTGTGAGATTGGTCTGACGAAGAGGCCTAAAGCCGAGAAACTACATTACGGATTTATCAATCGACAGTACATCCGTCAGCCAGTCGAAAGGCTATATAGTTTTCCTATAAACCTATAAAGAAGGGGACGCTCTACGGGAGGCAAGTGTCAACAGAAAATTAACCAACACTACAAAAGACAATAACATAGAGATAAGAAAATGGAGATACAAAGGGACTTATTATCATCTTCATTATCCTACATTGTCGAGTAGAACGTGAGTCGAGGTTCTATGTAGTCATTATTAACTATAAGAAGAGAAATGAATCAATATAAATATCTTCTATTCTCGACAGTTATCGATTGTATTATACGAGTTAAGAAACAGAAATCTGAGAGAGTCTTCATATTGCATAAATTCTAATATAATTGAGATCATGTATTCAAGAACAGAATCAAAATCCTAAAAACAGTATTGCTTTGACTTTTCGACATATAAAATTTGAAAGAGATGCATGTAAGAACCAAGATTGAGTCATGAAGACAGTTGCTTATCAAAGCATTCAACAATCTGCAAGAAATGAGTTTTAATGAAGTAATATATAATTGTTATTTTAGCATATTATTAATTATATATTATGAAATATTATATTATATATCCGTAGAAGTCGAGTCAATATATAGTAACAAGTAAATAGTTATATTTTAATAGTGTTCTCCATTAATTTAAACTAGTGAATTTATATCATATGAGTATATACTATTACTAGTATAGCAGGAAAAATAATAATCAACTTGTCTTCAGTATTGAAAATATATAAATAAATTCATGAATATGTATATTGTTATATACTGTACTTAGAATTTTATAGCCAGTCTACTAGTATTTATTAATTAGGGAGAGGTACCGTAATAGATACGTTTAACAATTTATATATGAATTGATTAATATTAATAGGGTTATTACAATGGCGATGTATAGACTTATCTTTATCTACTATATTTGTTATAATTTACTATAATTCACTTTCATTATTATTAGCTATATGTTAATAGTGATTCTTATTATCATAAATATTATGGTACCTTAATATGATATGATGGCCTTGTTCGTACTATGTACAATAAAAAGCAATTAGAAATGAAATTTTATTTCAATATTCTTGAATAATTGAATAGCATACGGATAAAATTATTATTATACGATTATTTACGTAATTTCCATTAGGTGTATATATCGGTATTAATAGTATATATATATATATATCACAGAGTTAAGTCATCAGATATATAGTATTAAAGTGATAGTATTATATACGCTACCTACTGATTTAATTATATTAATTATAAATTATAATATATATTATATTATATTATTATAATATAATTTTTATTATTATATATATTAAATCTATATGATGTATTTTAAAATTATATATAATTAATTATATATATATATATATATTAATATATATATATAATATAATATAATATATAATATTAATATATTAATATATATTAATATATATAATATAATTAATATTAATAAATATATATATATATAATAAATATATATATAAATTTAATGTATTAATAAATAATATATAAATACTTATATATTAATATATAATATATATTAATATTAATATATATATATTAATAAAATTAATATATATATAATATATATTATACACCAATTTTTATTATTATTATACAAACATATTAATAAATAGGTATATATTATATAATTATATATATATATTATGATTATTATTAAATTTTAAAATTAATAATTTCAAAAAATAGATGAACTAGATTATTTTATTATTATTTGAATTAGTATATGATGAAAAATATATATTAAATTATAAAGATAACAATTGTATATATTATGTATATATATTATATTTAATAGATAATAATAATATATATTAATCTATATAATATGATATATATATATTATAGTAAGAAAGTGATAACCATTACCTCTTGGAATTCAAAAAAATGGATCTCAATGGGTATCTCGTCCCTTTGGACTAACATTCTGCGACATTCTTACTATGTGGAATAATATTCAAAACACAATTCTCAAAGAGAGAGTAACACACTGAATTAATCTTCTCAACTCACAGCTTTGCTTTATACGTGAGATACGTTGATGAAACGTGTGTCATTTTTAAAGAGATCATTAAAATAAGCTGTTCCAAAGAATTTATTATTATACAAACACTTGTACACATATAAGCAATATTAATATATTTTAAACATTAATGAGGAATCGTTTAATAACAAATTATAAATATTTAAATTTTTTAGACAGTGATAAAATTAGATAAATAACCACGTATAGGACATATTTGAAAAGAGATTAATATTTATCGATTAAAAATATCCGTAAAGCGATAATATTTATTGTAAATATATTCGAGATCTCATTACTCACATTAAACACACTCATTCATTCCGCCCTATTAAGAAATCTATACAATAATAAAAACACTTGGTTATACTTATAAAGAAGCCCACATAAATATAAACATTACTAATTATGAGTAAGCTCTTATTTAGATAATTACTGCAATTAATAAAGAAATAACTAATACTATCACTTAAATATATAAATGCAAATTGGTTTTCCTCTAAATATTTTTAAGATTAATATGAAAAAATACGCCTTATTAGAAATAATCATATCATATTAAAATATTATAATTGTATAGCCGTAAATTCATAATAATAGATTCAAAAGATAATATAAAAACCTCATTTCTAATTACATAGAGCGAATGTGGTTTAGGTTCTAATATAAATGAAGAGGTATAATTCATTCAGATATTAAGAAAATTATTTTTTAAAATAAAACACATCAATATGAGGAATAAAAATAATGAACCAATCTACTATTAAGATAAAGTTAACTTAATACGGCCTCAATAACAATATAGATTGTCTTATCATTGTCTATTTATTTAGATTACTTACACATAGTGATCTGTATATTCCACGACTCTGGAGCTGCGGCGAAGTGGTCTCGACTCGAACGTTATATACCCATTACCATTGAGCAATGAGAGAGTGGATGTAAACGCTACTTATACCATTGGTATATACACTATAGAATACTCATATCGTCGAGACAGCGTATGTTAGTGCAAGCCGATAGGTACATAAGCAAGTACACGAATAACTCACACAACATTATATATTGACAGCGAAAACATAAAATAATATGATTACACATTAATGCATATATCATAATGTAATTAACTACTCATAAATTTATTGATTAAAAAGAGGATAATTTTATTTCGAGGAATTCTTAAGGACCTGGCGGAGTCCCTTCTTTAAGATCAGAGCATAAGCCGTGAACATATATCACATAATTAATATAAATATCATATCACACGAACATGTCCGTACATTATATCCACTTATAAAAAATATAATATATATTTATTACTATAATAATAAAGAGAAAGAAATACTAAAATAAAACAAAAAAAATAAAATGATACATATATATATAATATATCATAAGGATAATTATATTGTTACAATTTCCAAACTAATTATATTATTATTATTATTATTATAATAATATAATTTATTATAAATTTATTTTATAAGTTTTTTATATATTATAAACTCACTATTAAATAATATTTTATTTAATCATTTATTTATAATAAAATTTATATATATAGATATATTTTAAAAGTATATTTATTAATATTTTTGTACTTCTATTTATATAAAATTAAATAAGTCCATTTAATCTATTGAAATAAATGTTATCACACTGAGACGTGAGATCTGTTGAATGAACCTATTGAATTTTCATTTTCAAGATTTGGAAGCGCACACATTATCTAATGTTCCTGACATATGATCGTTATAGTAACGTGTGTTAAAGTATATTCAAGAGAGTATTGCTACCCTAAAAAATAAAAAAGATGTTATAACATGAGAAAAAATGTATGAGCTGCTAAAAAGGGTTAATGTTATAAGAGTAATTATTTTGAATGACATAGTAAATATGATTCTATATTCTTATCAAATATATATATTTAAACAATTTTATAACCTATAATTTTCATATAATAACAGTGACAACAAAAATACTGACGATGATGATAATAATAATAATATATAATAATAATATGATGTATAATATAGTAATATATAATATAATAATTGTATTTTATCGTAATAGATGTGTGATAATTTAATAATATAATAGCACTGTAATATAATGTAATTAATTTTTCTTTCATTTTATAAGAAAATTTTTATTTTTATTCTTATCATGTTTGTTATAAATTTAGCGCTATACAAGGTAGAAAAATAATTATATAATTATGTCTCTTCTAGATAATTAACCCTATCAGGAATGAGTCAATATTCTTTGATACATAAAGAGCGCTTCGAGTGCCAGACACACTACCGTAAAAGTTATATAAAGTAATGAAATTTATTCTTTCCTTTGTACTAGTATTATAATACAATAAATTTAATGTTTTATTATTAATATAGTATGAATAAATATAACAATTTATTTTGTTATCAAAATTATTATTCGGTCATCAATTATAGTTACTTTTTGGAGGAGATACGTATTAACTAAATGAGCACTATCTAATTTATAATATCACACATTGAGTCAAAATTTGAGATATGAATTAACAGTTAATTAAAAACAACCATATGTGATATAAAATTTACTTCGCTATCCTTCTGTTAACAAGTAAGGGCAAAATACTATATCTTGATATTATATTATATACTACCTATTTATTATCAAGTATTTAAACCAAAAAATATTATAATTTTATATTAATATATTACGACATTTTAAGCAATTAAGAAGCATTAGAGACGTAATATCTTATGCAAAATTTTATTCACACATGGACCACGCCTATAGACCCGAGACTGGAAATTCTCTCATCGTGGGTATACACCAATCTACCTATCACCACAATCAAGCTAACTCATATATATCATCATTTAATACGTCACACTCACCTATAACGAGTACTATGTACTTTACAAGTATACTAGTGATGTTAGTAGGTTATTATAGTTATATAGTATTATTAATTAACACCTCATAATCATAATATACAGTATCACAATTAAGTAGTAAGATTTTAAATAGGTATATTAATATAATATATATATTAATATATTAGTATTAATATATATATATTATATATTATATATATATTAATATCTATTAATTATAATATAATATTAATATATTTTAATTATTAATATTTAGGTCTGCAAATTCATCAAACAGACAATGGCACCTACACACAGGACACACACACACTCACACATGGTGTCATTTGCAAGCACATTATTATCACACAGCACGAAGATTATTCCAACTAATAATGTGAAGACCAAACAAAAAAAAAAAATATTTTCTTCGTAAGTGCCAAGCGATAAAATCCATCTGGTAGATTCTGAAATACTGATCACGAAAACACTAATTATTTCTGTCGATCACCGATAAGAGTCTATTTTAGATGACAGCATTAGATTCCTTAAAGATCGCACATACTATTCCAAAATGAATTGTCCAGTATTTATGCAAGCACACACACTACCACAGAAAGCTACAATTTCAGATTTTTTGGGCGTGAAACACACATTTGCATCACTCAACAAGATACACAACACACAACACACAATCAGTGTAATCAAAAATCCACACCCTACATCGAGCAAGCATTCTCGCAATCGTACAAGTGTAGTGAGGCGAGATTCTGAGTAAGGGTGAGGGCTAGACACGAGTAGTGGTTTGTTGAGTCGAAGATGGAGAACTGAGCGCACACAGCACATCTACACTCTTAAATCATTATTACACTTATCTTATAACACTATTACATAACCAGAAATAATTGCAAACTTGATGGGATCTTGACATCAAGAGGGCAATCATGTAATCCTGAATAGCCGAATTTAGCCGTTGGAGAGGTCAATACAGCGGTGGTTGTTCCCTGGTGTGTGGATTTTCCATGGGTCAATTTTTTGCGCGAGCCACCAAGGCTGGATCTTTCAAGAAATTTTCTCGAAGTTGATGATCATAATAATTATAAATTAATTTGGAAGCAATTATGCATAAAATATTATTATCGTTACATAAGTCCAGCAAAATACAACTTCTTATGGAGAGATGATCTTCACACCATAGGTTACACGAATTTATTGAAGAAACTAACTCTACTTAATCACAATGATTCTCTTTATAATAACACAGTACGTATCAATCACCTTATTGTAATGTTCATTAATTTCATAATCAGGTACAGAATTTTTTAGTTGGCA
>JABUQX010052926.1:0-28396 GCA_015478945.1 Trachelipus rathkii
AATAAAGAAGATAAGTATGAAAGAGAAAGATTAAAAGATAGAATAAGATAGATAGATAGATACGAATAAGATATATAGATTTAGGATAGGATACGATAGAGTAGAACAGAAAGATAGATTAAATAACTAAAGAATAAGGAAAAAGAAACTATAAGAATAAATGCAACTAAATCACCATACGAAGACCAGAAAGACAACCAACCATTCCGATTCGGCAGATCAGAGTAGGCTACTCTTCCGCACAAAGTAAAGATGTTGTATAGGGCACAAGGTTACCAAAGGGATACAACTCTGATGGAGAATAGCTTTGAGAACTTTGCTAGTTGATACCTTTAGCACCTATACATCTTGCTGAGGTAATCTATAGAAAATGAAGTGAACAATCAAATTTATGCTTAAAATAATAAGTCATGTTTACCAAATATAATACTGTAAATAAAATATGCATAACTATATACAATATATAAATATACAAGATAGATGACAAGTTTAGTCTTGATAATTACAGACCCATATACATATTATTATTTAATACATATCATAAATATTACACAATATATTTTATATTATTATATAATTAGTAGTTATAATATATACGTAATATAATATATATATATTATATATAAATTAAAATTATATAAGTATATATATATACTATTAACATATATATATATAAAAATATAATAACTTATATATATATACTATATTATATATTATATATATATAATATAATACAGAATATATATATATGTATATATATATAAATATTCTATCATATATATAAACTATATATATCACTTATCTATAAATATATATAAACTAATAATATATGAATAACTTGTAAATATATATAATAGTCAAAATATATTTTTAACAGTTGTCACCACCACGCACGGGCAAGAGCCCTATATCAGGAGGGGGGTTGCAAACTCTAAAAGATTATCAATCCCACTTATAGCAAAATTACGCAGATGACACGACCGCAGGCTTTAAAGTGAGGGAGATACAATTCAGCCAGGAAAACACAGGGAGGATGGACAGAGCAATCACCAGAAACAGATGTGCGTGCAAAGAAAGAAAGAAGCACCAGCAACGAACATACCTGTGAAGTTAATCCGTGCATCAACCACAAAACTCGTGCGCAGACACAGCACGCCCCTTGTTGCACGAGGCGTCGTAAAAAAGTGGTGGTAGCGCAGATGGCAAGAACTCTCCTACGTAACACCTTGCCGTTGCGGTACTATAGAAAAAGAGATAAGCCAACCAACAATTTCTAAGCGCCGTCAAAGATAGTGATCAAGGAAACCTTGTGAAAAAAGCACAGAACATTTTATAAAGCCCTTATTTGAGGCCTTGACTCGAGAAACCGGAGTCTTGTCCAGAGACATCCGGGTGAACCAGAGCCCTCCCCAGATAGAGAACAGTAACTCCATACAAGGGCGGATGGAACGACCCTTGAATAGCTGGAGTAAATGAGAAGAAAGGAAAAATATATAAATCTGCAGTCTAAAACAAACGCCCAGTTTCTTTAGTAGCAGCTCCTAGCAACAATCCGATTGCTGATGTGAGTTTCCCAAGACATTTTATGTTTATGTTAAGGCCAAGGATGGTTTTATTATTGTCAACAGGAGAGACGAGAGAACCGTCGAAAAGAGATAGGAAAGTTAGATGGTTTAGAGATAGAGAGGGAGAATTTGAAGAAGTGAAGTTTTAAAGAATTTGAAATTAAAAAAAATGAGACAACCCTACTGGAATATTCTATCCAGATCAGCCGAGACAAAAATCGGAAAGATAAAGACGAGAAGCATTCTACGAAGTAGAGGGAGCAGAATTGAAATGATTGAAGAATGAAGGGTCGAGTCATCGGCATATGAGTGAATGGAGTTAGATGTGCAGGTGAGAAGATCATTAATGAAAAGTAAGAATAAAGTTAAGGAGAATAAGACAGAACCCGAGGAACACCATAATTTATAAGAAAACGTAAAAAGAAAAAGAAGAAGAAGTCGCTCCATCAACCTCAGCCGATATTGAGCGACTTGAAAGAAGCTAGACATAAGTGAAGTCAAAGAGAAGGTGAAATACCCTAAAGGAAAGAGCAAGCTCGGAGAGCAGTGACGCGTGCCATAACCGGTCAAATGCTTTGGATAATGTCAAGCGTCACCACGCAAGTCTCCCGTAGTCTCCGGAGGGCGGAAAACCATAAATCGGTTAAAATAGGCAAAGTAATATCAATCAACCAGTAGACCACCTCCGAGAACGTTGGCAGCAAAGATACCGAACAAACCTGTACTGGCGATCGAACAGAAGAGTATGAGATTCACAGATGGCTAAGAAGTTGAGAGTATCTAAGAAGGTTTCAAGATCTAGAATAGAATACAGGGAGGAGCTATTAGGGCGATAAGTTAGACAGGGATTAGAGCCTCCTTTTTCGGAATAGGTTTGACATGGCGTGCTTCACACAGAGAGAAAAGTTCACGTAATTTGAGACATTGCAGGAGATATAGTTGAACGGGGGAGGGGCCAGCTCGAAAGCAACTCACCCTCAAAAACATCGGAAGGGATTGCCATCTCGAGGCGCCCCTCCGCCTTCCTAACGTTCATAGATTTCAGGAAGCTCCATGCACGCCGAATCAAATGTAATCACATGGTTAAGCCCCATAGGACACCTATGAAAGCAGAAGGAGGAGGCAGTGGAATGCCAGAATCAATCCAGGGTTGAGTTAGGAGGTAAAATAGGAGCAAAGAGATGTGGCCTTCTAATCAGTACTGGAAGAGTCTTAGCTATGACAGAGCACTCAGATCGAATAGAACGGAGGGAAAGGCAATTTGCAGAAGTCGTTAGAGATGTATTTTGGACAGAAGGCCAGAAAGTATCTTGATCAGTAGGAAACCAAGGAGGTAAGAGCTGCACTTTTCCTGTTGATGAAGCCCGCTGCTCGTTCGTAATGAAATATCCACTGCCAACGATTCTAGCTGAATGAAAATTAGCGAGAGTGATAGGAGAACGAGAATTTTCCACCCTGATACGCAGTCTCTAGCCTGGATGGCCAGAGAACAGGCACGATTCGAAACCTATGGATTATAGAGAGAAAGATCAGTCGAAGAAAGGAATGAATGCCTCATTCCCGTCCACGATTACAGCTCCCACACCTTAATGGACAGAAGCCGTAAGTCGTCATCCAGAGTTACACAAGCATCCATTTCCAATTAATAGTTGACGTAGAAGCCGAGCGCAAGGTACCAACCCCATATCTACACCCGATCAAAAGTGTCCAGAAAAAAACTGCGTAAGAGTGCAGGATGGAGCTTGATTGGACGAGACAGTACTAAAGTTAAGAGATATAGAGGTTGTGGTCAGATTCTACCAAAAGAGACGAGGTGGTGTATTAATAGAGAGAAGGGACTAGTGGTGAAACATAGAAGTCAAGTGTGTTATCAAGCAAATTTGTTGTGACTGATCCGGAATGTTGATAGGTTTCGCGTTGACTTAATTGCCTCCAAGATCTGAGAGTGAGAGAATCCGAAATGATTCGCACATCGCTCCCAAACTCTAAATCATGTATTAAAGAGCATCCCAACCATTCGTGCTGTGTACATGAAATCCCTAAAACGAGGCAACCTGGCGTCCACTTGAATATAGCATGTCATCGTGAGTGGAGTAATAATATTCAAAGAAGTAGATGATAAATAACTGGAGCAAGCTGTTGAGACAGTAACAGAAAGCACAAGCTCCTGTAGTAATGATGACACGAATAAAGATTTGAGCCACAGAAATCGAAGTGAGCTATTCGAGATTCAACGTGAGACGTGTTACAGGAGTATTAATTTTAATATAGGCCACATAGTCCACCCTTCAGACGGAAATTAATGTAATGTTCTATACACAGACATGTAAACGAGTTAAGAGGGTGAATTCTTTAGCCATCTGAGTCTCAGACAAGAGCAAGAGGTTACGGTTAGAGTTAGATAGGTGATTTTCAACAGAGGCAAAGTTAGATTTTAAGCCACGGATGTTAGTAAGTTAATAGAAAGCACCCATGCAAATATGCCATCTTACACACACACACTCCTACACACACAAATAAAACAATAGACAAAAACAAAGAAAAAATTGGGGATAAAATTTAAACAAACTAAATCCTAACTTAAAATTTAAGTACTAAAATCAATTAAATAAAAAAATATACTACTAATAATGATAAAAACAAAACTAAACCTAAACAACTTTGATACACTAAAAATTCATTAAAACCTTACAAACAAAGAAAAAAAAAAATGAAAAAACTAATTCCTAATAAAAAATTTAAGTACTAAAATTATTAAAATATATACTATATATATTTATTTTATATATATAATATTATACTATATATTATAATAAATATATATAATATATATATATATATATAATATATATATATACTATTATATATACTATATATACAAACTGAAAAACTAAAACTTAAAACCTAAAACAACTTAACTACACTTCCTAAAATTTATTAAAACCTGCAAAAGAAAAAAATGAAAAAAAATTAAAACTAAAACTTATCTTTTAAAATTCCAAACTTAAACCTCGAAGAAACGAATAAATGATTAATTTCCCTTGGTACAATTTAATAGAACTCTCAATTAAAACAAAACGAGATTTGAAAAAAACACACACACACTTCACTAAACACAGAACACAATAACAATAATAACAATAACGCCAAATAAGATAAGGATAAACTTCCAACCAAGAGCACTTTCAAGCACGTCCACACTCCACAAGATTAAAACACAATATATATATATATATATATATATATATATATATATATATATATATATATATATATATATATATATCTATATATATGTATATATATAGTATAATATATATATTATAATAATATATATATATATATATATATATATATATATATATATATATATTATATGCCTATATATATATATATAGATAATATATATAATATATATATATATATAGTATAAATATATATAAATATATATATAATATATATAATATATATATAATATATAATATATATATAATATATTATGATAATATATATATATAATATATATGATATATATTAATAATATATATATTATATATATATAGTATATATATAAATATACTATTATAATATATATATATATATATAAATATATATATATATAATATAATTATAAATATATATATATAATATAATAATATTATATAATATATATATTATATATATTATATATAGTATAATATAATATATAGTAATAATTATGGATATGACAATTCTTATAATTACAATAATAATTATGATAATAATTATAGGTGGAGTAGAAATAATAATTCTAGCCATGATTATAGCAAAAATGGAAATATTGCACCATTGTAAGAATCGAGAATCCCCCCCCCATTACTTTAATTCCTGTACACCGTCAGTCAGTCATATGAACGCCTCTCTCAAAGGAATTCCTGTACGCTGAGGAACGCAACGAAGGTTGTAATACGAGAATACCTAACATCTGGTCTTATTTAAACTTTCAAATTTTGAGGGTAGTCTGCTCTCGCATTACAAGGAAAGAGGCTGTATTGAGATGTGTCTGCGTCTTGAAAGTCGAGTGTTCAGAGTTTATAGAGTGATCGACTATATTATATTTTCATGTACTCTATTATTAAATGTAAAAATATATAATTAATTAATTACGATCCTTTGTTAAAGGATAACGTTTGTGAGAGCATCTCGATATTAGAGACCCAGCACCAGCAATGTAGAAATATTCCTCATTTATTTTAATGAATAATCTCATCTAAACTGTTAATCATCTGAACTATTATTATTTTGTGAAATATTAAATTAATTAACTTTAAACTGTAAATAGAAGTGTTTGAGTTTCACGATACGAGGAGAAAACAATTTGTAAGAGTGTTGGCCTTCCAAAGCTAGCTCCTTGTTATAAATCAATGTTCCTTTATTTGAGAGACTAATTCCTATATTGAATTATTAATCGTTGTGAAGCATTATTATTGACTGTGAAATCTTAAGTTAATTAATTTTAAGTAATAAAAATAAGAAGTGACAATCATCTTTATTTTCCCTTGTGCTAGTCTTAATTAACTAGTACAACTGGTGTCCCCAGAGTGACTGATTTAATGAGCCATTCGCGATTTCACCTAAGGTCGGTAGGTAGATATATACAGCCTATAGAATATAATATACTTATATATATATATATATATTATATTATACGAGGGTATTAACTTCCTAAATTGTGTAACTGGAAATTAAGAATAATCAATGAAGAAGAAGTTAACTTTAGTTAAATAGATCAGCTGACATTGGTTTAGTTGAAGATTAACGAGAGAGGCGAAGTCACAAAATAGAAACTTCAGAAGGCCCCCAAATTTGTAACACAAGAGCAGACAGAGTAAAAGCCGTTTATCTCATCTAAATTAAAATTATGAAATATGGTAATTTTTTGACGTCCCTTTAGTGGTGCTGGTATGATCTATGATGTAGAAAGAAATGTATTTAAACAAAGTTAGAATTCTCTAGAAGACCTAGTAAAATTGAATACATTATCGAACTGAAGAAGTCTAATGCATAGAAACAAATGAAAGTTCAAATGGCACCACCTATTATTAGAGGCTGCCAACCTCAGTAATGATGAAATTGAGCAGTAGATGATGTTATTCTCGAACGTATACTTCAGGTTGGGGGTTTCCCCCTATTAATGAATAGCATCTTCTTCCATCAGGACTCTAAGATCTTTCCGCTTACAACATTCAGAAGAATTAGCTTTCGAAGCTCATTGGTTTTCTCAATTCTATCCTATGGTTTTTTCAAAGCGATGAAATGAAATAACGGTTGCTAACCCTGTTAACCTGACTATTTTACCAATATCAGGTTCTGTCGAGGATATCTAATTCCACTCGTATATATATTAATATATATATATATTATATATATATACTAATATTATATATATATATATATATATATATATAATATATATAATATATATATAGTATAATAATATATATATATATATCTCTTTAGTAAAACCAAATATTTATACTATTAAAATCCCACAGGAAATCAGAAAATAAAACAAAATGAAAGTTAAAAAAAACACGAACTAGACTTTCGAGAGGACAAACTGCCTCTCCTCATTCAAGATCGTAAATAAAAACCTTTAATAAAATTTAAGAACAAAATATTTTGAAGAATAAGCTACTTTAAGTGATGTTATTTAGATGTTTCATAAAATAAGATATTTTTGAAAAAATTTTTAAAAAAAATAAAATGTTTTAAAATTATCAATATCGTGCATTATAAAACATTATATATTATTTATCATCTTAATTTAAAAAGATTCTAATAAATTGTCCTTTTGTGAGTGTCAGATCATCACGTGAGAAATCAGTTTTAGATTGGTATACATCGATCTGTTTCAATCATAAAATGAGACATTTGAAACTTTTTATATTTCTGTATGCTTTATATAATACTATATTCACGTAAAGTTTATTGTGTTTTCTTGTGTTTATATATATTATATAATATATATATAATAATATAATATATATATATAATATTATATATATTATAATATATATATATATATAATATATAATACTATACTGACAAATTACATTACTCTATGACGTGTAAAAGGTTATAAAAGAGTGACCAGAACGCTGCTTACTTTATTATGACAAATAACATAACATCAGACACAGTATACAGCGCTGTAATAGTAAATGATAATAAAGCTATAATAAGGTAATGACAAACCATGTAACTTCAAGCTTTAAAGATTAGGAGAAGTTTATGAGGTGGCAGTTGATGCGTGTTCATATTCAGGAGTGAATTTAGCAGCTATAACCATGGAATGGATTTCCCGTGGACTAACACTTGATGAATTACCACCCTCCGTGCTGAGGGGTACAGGTACCGTGAACCTGTCGACGGCTTGATTAGAGCACACGAACCATTCCTCACGGATCAGTGTGAAGCAATACCACCCAGGAGCATTCCAACGGTGGGACCCTCAGGAAGTCAGGCGCCACGATCAGCGTTGAAGACCGTTTTATGCGCATGCGGGCAGTAAGAGACCGCCATACAACAGCAATGCACTTTCAAATATAGCTGTAGGAAGTTTTATGGACCAGTGTGAGTGATGATACAATACGTTGAAGCCTCGCAGAACATAATTTGCGGTCACGGAGGCCGGCCATAGGACCACGACCCACCAAGGAGCATCTACATTGGGCCGTCGAAGCTTGGGCGAGTGTGCTGTTTAAGGATGAGTCCAGAGTCACTCTCTACAACTCTGATCAGCAATCCAGATTCTATTTACGACCTAATGGGAGGTATGCTCAATATAATATGAGGGAGACATTGCCATTTCCAGGTGAATCTCTCATAGTCTGGGAGGCACATCAATAAGGGGTCGTACAAAATTGCACGTCCTAGATGGCGGCTCCCTAACCACCGCACGGGACACCGCAGATATCCTTAACCCTTATGTCATGCCATATGCCCCCTGCATCGGTGACGAACTCGTCTTAATGCGTGACAACGCAAACCCACACAAGGCCAGATGTGTTTCTGAATACCTAACGACGGTCAAAATAAGGACATTGGATTGGCCAGCATACAGTCCCGACCTAAACCCAATTGATCATGTGTGGGACATGTTGTCATGGCGGCTGCAACAGCTGCAATCAAGGCCAGGAACTCTCCAGGCGGTGCGGCAGGCGGTGCGTAGCGACTGGGATAAGATTTCCGTTGTGGACATTTGGCACCTCATTAAGAGCATACCACGATTGTGAGAAGCACTCATCCGTATCAGAAAGGGCCATACAAGTTATTGAATAACACAATCCAAGTGGGTGAAAATATGAGGCTGAAGAGATCGGTTTTTTGAGCAGTGACCATAACATCAAAACGAATAAGAGGAAGAAATTCATATTTAAGTTCAATGATTTACGGAAAAGTAAAAGATTATTTTGGGACAGTTCTTTTAATATTTATAAATCACTTATTTATTTGGGCTTTTGAAGAAAGTTTTATACAGCACAGTGTTATTAAAATTAACCTCCATTTTATTACAGAAATAGTTCTTTATTAAATCAGAGCATTGCTTTCAGGGAATAGCCCAATGTTGTTTATGTTTCCAGGAAAATGAAGTTGATTTTTAAACAATTGCATAGTTTTTTTTCGATATTGTTTTCGGAATATATCATGCTACAATCTTTTCTTAGGGAATAGGTAAATGCTATTTGCTCATCTAAAAATATTAGAGTGCCAAAAAAATTTTTTTTTCTCTGGCTCTAAATTGCCAAAAAACAAAACAAAAAACAAACTGATAGAACAGTTTCCAAACCGGGGTACCGTCTACAATGGACAAGGATGTTTCAAGATTTTTAATTATTTTGCTCTTACTTGGGGTTCTAATTAAAATCAAACATTTTCAACGACTATTTGCTTCATAATTAAATTAACTACTTAAACAAAGCTCTAATAATTATGTGATCTACATGCTATTAAAAGATTACTTAATGATAAATCAGAGAAGTTGATGAAGCTTAAAGTTACAGTTTAACTCTGGTGCTTAAATATAATTAATATTGTATGGAATATATACTAATGATGAATGTTTCTATTGCTGCTGATGTAACGAAAATATTGAAATCATAATCTAAATTTCTGAACATCATGAAGAATTAAAAGGAAAAATCAAACTTTTTGAAAACTTGTGCACAGAAGGTTGAGTTTGGTTGAGAAATTCATTTACAGCCTCCAATATGCTCAATCTTGAGGAAAAAGGTGAATTTTCTGACATATGAAATAATGGCACTAAAATCAATGCATAAAAAAGGACCACTTCTCTATTTCTGGATTGTTATTTGACAATGGAAATCTTCATGTTGTGCACAATAAGTGATCAATAGTAATCAATTTTACAATTTTCTCAATATCTTCTCCAGTGCGAGATGAATATTTTATGTACTTCGATAAACATACACAACAATCAATGAAAAAAGATTAACAACACGCATGGGTAAAATGAGAGAATAGTTCTGAAACCCAAATACCAGAATTAATATTAAAGAAGAATCTGGATATCACATTCACCTCAAGTGTCACATTCAAAATATTGAATTTTTTTAGGTACTATTGTGCAATGTGTAAATTTTGCTAGTATGTTTTAAATAGACCCTTATTAATTATATGAATATTGTAGAGATTTCTTAATGGGATAACTCTCGGAGGGAAACGCATGAAATAAATTAAGAAAATGGTGAGAAAGAAAACAATTAAAGAACAAGTTCAAATTAAAAACTTAAAAATATAAGTAAATGCTTAATTTATTAAATGATTTTGATCATCAATTAAGAGATCTCGAAAAAACAAGTAAGGAGGAGTCGGAGTCAAAGAGAAATACATGGAATAAAGAGATATTGCAAAGTCAAACTTGAAATACTGTTTAGATCCCGTTAGAATTTTGTTCTCCTCTCTTTTTGTTTGAAGCAGCCCAAAATACCAAGCATTTTATAACACGGACTCTTCATTTGCAACTAACCATCACTTCAAATGACACCGACCACCTCAACCGCACACCACCAGCACTGCACCACCGCACACCGCACACGCAACACCGCACACCGACACCTGCACCACCGCACACCGCCACACCGCACACCGCACACCGCACCACCGCACACCACACACCGCACACCGCCACCCCAACTTCATGAAAACATTCACAGTGACGCAGGTTGGGTCAGCAAACAGTAGGTTTAATGCAAATCGCAAGAAAATGCTTTTAAAAGAAAAGAATGAAATTTATATATATATAATATATATAAATATATATATAATTATAATATAAATAATAAACATATATAAATATATACCCATATATATGTAACCAATATATAATAACTACTACTATATATAATATACATATTATATATATAATATAATATATATCTACATAAACACCATCACATACCCTTGATATTAATAAGAATAATATATAATATATAATATACCGTAATTATATTTATATATACTTATAAATATATATATATATAGACTTATATAACATATATAAATCAGTTAATATAATATGAAATATATATATATATATAATATATATATAGTTTATATAATATATAAATATATATTATTAATATAATATAATGAAATCTATATAATTATATTATATATAATAGTTAACAATATATAATATATATATGTACTATATATGTATATATAGTATATAATAATATATATATATAAATACTCAGCACATTATATACACTATACCCTATATATTAACAGTAATATAAAATAAATAATATATATTACAAATTCACATATATATATATAAACTTATATATATATATATATAAGGTGTAAAAAATATATGTAAGCTACTCTTACTATTTTATATTATAAAGAAAATTCTCAACCTTCTTTTCGTTTTGTTGTATGAGACACGAGAAAAATAATCACTACGCATTTTTTTCCAAAACATTTTTTCTCAGAGTGTTGTAACTACACAATTGAAAATCGAATTTAACATAAGAAAGTTAGGTCCCCAAGCGAGAGAGGGGCGAAAACTGGTGGGAATGGGAGAGAAGGGTTCTCAGGGGGTTTCAGAACAGCTGTGGCTATGTTTAGGCGGACACAAGTGTCATGCTTTTTTCTATTCATATTCAGCAAAAATCACAAATAAAAGATCTGAAAAAAGCTTTTAGTTTGATATGCCCGGAAGCAATATCAAAAGATAAAAAATAAAAAATATGATCGTTTTTATTAAATAATATTTTTATTAAAAAAATAATTATATTATATTATTATTATTATTATTATTATTATTATTATTATTATTATTATTATTATTTATTAATTATATTATTATATATCTTATATATTTATATAATACCATCATAATTATTATTATTATTACAAGTATTATTAATTAATATTATTCTATTATCATAATTACTAGTAATAATTATTATTATTATTATTATTTAGTTATTATATATATGTATTATATTATTATTATTATATTATTATTATTATTATTATTATTATCATTATTAATATATTATTAAGTATAGTTAAGTAATTTATATTATTATTATTAAATTATATTAATATTATTATTATTATGGTTATTATTATTAATTATTATGCTTTTTTTATTATTATTATTATTATTATTATATTATTATTATTATTATTATAATTATTATTATTAAAATAATAATAATAATAATAATAATTTATATTATTAATTAGTTATTATCTAAATATTATATGCTCTACATATTATTATTATATGAATAAATTTATATATTAATTAATTTTTGAAATTAAACTTTTTTTTTTTTTTAAAATTCTGCAATACTTCTATAAATTTAGTTGTGTTACTTTTTCACTTAATTTTTGGGCTTTAAACTTAAACAATTAAAACAGTTATTAGTGGAATCACATTTAGATTACGTGAGTAATATAGCACAATCTACTTCAGAAAGACATTAGTGTTAAATATAATTAAGACGCCGAATGGTTATACCTTACAACTTGTGCAGAATACATTGGATAGAGAAATAGAGCCAATGTTTTTCACGAGACCACAGAATTGGAATCAGAAAATGGAATCACCAAGTATAAACGCTGATGTTAGACTTTTTAAATGCGTTCAAATCGTTTCATTTTAAAATATCTCAAAATAACAAATATTATTAATAAAAAGAAAAATGAAAATAGGAAATATAATATATATATTATATATATCAATATATACATATACATATATATAATAATAGAAACTAACTAATACGATAATTTTAACTATATATAATAAGGGTGAATTATAAATAAATATACTATAAAAATTAATTCCTCCACATAATACTATATAATGGGTATTAACTTTATCATAGCCTATTATATATATGTCGTGCTCGCGCTCGCTCAGATAGTGTTTAACAGTGTGCTGTGTGTATAGACTGCTGAAGTGGTGTGTAGTGTGTGAAAGATACTTCTATGATAATAATATAGTATCACAGCTTTGAAATTAAAATTCACTGAAATATACTTATTAAACTAATATAATAAAAACACATAATATTAGGTCACAAATTTGGACCAAATATTGGAATTTAGATAGAATTGTTAAGCATCTAGTCATTAGGCATCTCTAATATATTTGCAAGAACAGTCCAATCTGTTTTAGATATTGGCTACGTTTAACAACATCTATCGTTATTTACATTCTTAAAATCTTTCTATATGTACGCTCTTTATCTTTGACGTAAATTATGTCTTAACAAATGTAAAATATAGTTCTCTTTTCGTTTTTTGTGATGGTTTTTGTCGACTTAACAGGTCTATCTGCAATGTCTGTCTAACATTTGAATTGTAGAAACGTTCAGCATTATATTGCTAAAGTTTTGGGCAAAGAAGAAAATACGATGCTATTGCCTAGGATCTTTTGGAAAATTTTCAAGCATATTTCATAACGGCCAAACGGCTCATGGTATTTACGTTTTTACTGACTCGGGTCTTTCTGGAATATAAGAAGATATTTACACAAAGATCCATCAGATGAAAAAGAGAAATCATACTATTCATTTGGAAGGGCTAAGTATTCACGAGTCTTTAAAGGACAGTTGATCTTTTTAAAGAGCGGAAGGCCTATCGATTAAATCCCTAGAAAATGAACGTTCTTAACCGAAACACCTCAAGGGGTCATTAGGAAAAACTTCCTAGAGAGTTCCTCTTCTCGCTCGATTACTACAATATCCGTGAGTTGCAAACTAATATATATATATAATATATATACATATATAATATAGAGATATAAATATTATATATATATAAAGTAGTAAAATATATATAAAATATAATATATAATATAAATATAAATATTATATAATATTAAATATATATAAATATATATATATTATATATATAATATAAATAATATAATTTGTTATAATATATATTAGTTAAATAATAAAGAAAAATTATTATTAATATATATTACTGTGCCCGAAAAAAGGTCAAGATACATATATAATATTATATATATAAATATATAATATAATAGTATATATAAAATATATATATATATAAATATATATAAAATAATAATTTTATATACAATATTGTAACAAATATATATTATATAATATAATATATATATTAATAATATATATAAATATATATATTATATTATATATATATAATATATTATATAATATATATATATAAATATATAATATATAATATATATGGCTAAGGAGATTACACAAGGAAGGAAAAAAGTTATAGGGTTATCAGAAAAAACTTTATTTAGAATTAAAGTTTCAATATAATATAAGTAGAACGTGAAAAGCAAGTATTTAAAAAAAAAAAAAAAAAAAAAAAAAAAAAAAAAAAAAAGTATTAAAGTAAATATAATTAATTTTAAAATTATTTACCTATACTCCTCTTCTGCCAACAAAAAATATTACGAGAGACTAAACAAAAAAAAAAAAAAAAACCAGAACATAAAAATCCTCTCCAATGTCAGAAATGCGACTAAATGTAGAAAAACTTAACACCACGTGTCAAGACATATTCTTGCACAGATTACTTTATACTTCTCACGATTCTTGTGTTATAAAAATACCTGTAACTCACTTTTGCTGCTTAAGAATAGAAGAGAGACGAAATGTCCTCGTATTATTAGGGCCCAGAGATTAACTCAATTAAATATATAAATAAATAATAAATTAGTATATGAATATATAAATATAAATATATTATTATATATAATATTAAATATATTATATAAATAATATATTAATATTAATATTATATATAATATATTAATATTTAATAATATATTAATATATATATAATATATTAGTGTATTTATTACTATAACGGTACATGAGGTTCGAAGTACCGACGTGAGGAACAAGAGGGGGGACGTTATTCACACCCTTCAGGTGAGGGACGGGAGAGGACCAACCCCCGCGACACCCCAATTAAACCATAAGAGCGGGAGGTTCCGGAAGACCCTCCCCGAGAGGGGGAAAAACATATCCTACCCTGTCTTTCACCGGACAAAGGCGAGAAACCCACTCCTCAGCATCGGATAGCGGTAATTACCCTGGGGTTACCCATTAGTTTAAAAATAAATAAATATAATAATATATAACTAATATAATATATATAATTATAATATATATATATATAAATATATATATATATATATATATATAATAGTATATAATAATATATTATATAATAATAATAATATATATATACTATATTTTATATTATATATATGCAATCTTTCAAGTGACGTCACAAGAATTCTAACAGAAATAATATTTCGCAATTTTTGTAATTTTTTATAATTATATTTCAACAGTTAAATAAAAGATAAATAATATAAATATATTTCGAAGATAAAAAATAGGTGGATCGAAAACTTAAAAACATTAAAAAAACAATTTTTTTAACGATTCATGTGCGAACACAACTATATTAAAATTAAAAACTAGGAGTCCTAAACAACAAAAACTAGGCAACCTTACGAGAAAGAAAAAATTCAAAAATTCCAGATTCTATATGAAATTTCTTAACCGTTGAAAGAATATTGACAAATCAAACGGGAAAGTGAAGAACTTCTTTACCGTTTAGAAGACAATTACTTGACCAAATCAAAAACGCCAAAAAACAATAATAAAAATTATACATAAAGTATACAAAAAAAAAATTTCATTTTACTTTCTTGTTTTGCATTTGGCCAATAATCTGCCAAAGAATCTAAAACAGGTACCAAATAATTAAAAAAAAAAAATTCCAATTTTTTTTTCAAATAACTATCGTTATATAGGAACTCAAATATAAAATGAAAAATTTATTCTAAACTAAATATACTATTACAAAAGTCTAAGAGTTTTAAAATAGTAACATTTTTTTTTTTCGGACATGAATTCATAAAAAATATTACTAAAAGTGTACGTTAAAAAAATTCAGCTTTTTACGTGAAACCCATTAGAAAATCTGGCAACAGCTAAAATGTACCAAAAAATAGACTAACGCAAAAGTAAGCGTTTTATACTGAATTACTTAAAATAAATAACGAAATTTTTTATATATTATTTGTATTGTTTTAATACGAGAGTTTTATAGGTCTACAATATTAATAGTATAAAACTTATCTGTCAGCTAAATAAAAGATTATTTAAAGAGGTCTACTAGTTTTTCACTTCCCCATTGTTACACGTTCACCCTATTATGATAGTAATATTATCTGATAATAATATAACAAATAAATATAATAATCTAAATAGTTATAAACAATATATAATAAATAATATATAACTATAATAATGTAATGAATAATAATTATATATTATATATATATAATATGTTGTATAGATGTTAATATTGCATTATTTAAACAAATTGACTATGAAAAGTTGAAGACATTACAGAATACCATCAATTGTAATTTTTTCCCCTTAGGTAAATCGATTTTGAACATTTAGAATTTCGTTCTCGTATTCAATAATAAAACAAACTAATGAAGAAAAGCTTACGGAAAGTTAATTATTGAAATAAGATATTAATTATTCTATAAAAGAACTTGATAAGAGACTTTCATTAATAATAATGTTAGAAGTAGATTTTATCAGAAATTAGATTAATTTCCGCTTAATATTGAGTAATCATTTCTTAAAGTTCTTATTTATTCATTCTATAATTACTTATTATTTATGTTATTTCATTCATTTGTCATATTTTTATTTAATTATTTCTATTATCTACTTCATTTTTAAAGCCATTATTTTACTTCATTAAATTGTTTTTTTCCCTTTTATTTAAATATTCTGTTAAAATTTGTTTACAAGTCTGTAAGCGTTATATTATATAAATAGTAAATAGTATTATTTTAAATAGTATTATTAAATATTATTATATAATAGTTAACGTTATATTATATTATTATTGATAGTCCCAATCTAATTATGCTTTGATGTCATGTTAATATGTTACGTTTTTCAGTCGTATTCGTCTCAATGGCATGTCGGCCATCTTGGATATTGAAGTTATGGAACAAAAAAGCATTTATTCTTTTAAAATACCTCGTACGTTTTATCTAGCGATAGAGTTAACAAAAATTGGTATGAAATCATCTGTATATGATATAAATAAAATATTAAGATGGATATATGAACTCAAATAGCTTTAATTAGTTAAAACAATATATATATATAAATATATATATATATAAATATATAATATATATATAAATAATATATAAATATATAAATAGGGTAATTATGATAAATTATATATATATATACTACTATAAATAACTATACAGCTATATACTACAATTACAACCATACAAATATATATACCCTATCATACACCCACACAAATAAATAAATAAACATACAACTATAACAAAACATATTATACACCACTCCCTTAATATACAAATATAATATATATTATATACTATAATATAATACATACTATAAATATAATAGGTAATACTGTAGGACACGCGACCCAAACACAATTTTGAAGACCGGAAAATTTTCTAAGTTCAAAAAAAAAAAATTTCCAAAGTTCAGCAAAGATTAAGTTTTTTAAGACAAATTCTAATTAGGGGCAAGCTTCTGAGAATTTATGCCAGACAGGCCTTGCCCACTAAAAATATTCTCTAAACACACAACCATACCTTAAACACTTAACTTTTACTAGAACATAAATATTTTTGAACTATAGACCCTTATACTCACACAGTCTCAAAATGATAGTGGTTCGCTTGTCTACACCAGTATTACCAAATAAATAAAAGGCTATATTTGTTTATATAACGATAACATAATAATAAAGAAACTACATATAAATAAAAATAATAGGCCACGATAGGTACAGTAATATCATTTGCATATTGATGTATCTATTTATATGATATCTAAAATATATATAACCGAATAATTTCTACATTATATAAAAGGATATATAATATAATATAAAACTAAAATTACTACTCACTTATATAACACTCAATATATACTGAAATCTTACATATTTCATAGAAAGATCATCTTCATTTCTTGCTATTATATCACAATACATTCAGAACCGCAATTATTGACAACAGTGTATCTAACAATATCAAAAATGAGTGAAACGAAGATTTAGAAAAAAGGTTAAAATCATATATTTCTCTCTTTATTTTTATTTCATTCTAAATATTTTATTTAATTTTTTTTTAATTTGCTGATAAATTTTATATACTTATTTATAATTGTAATGTTAATTAATAATATATAATATTATTATAAAATATTAGTTATGATTATTAATCTATATTTAATACTTTATCTATTATTATATAATTGAAATACTCAATCTTATATGAGTGTTTATTATTCATTATATGTAATCCATTCGAATTAAATTATACTAATTATTCATATATTATTATATACTTATAATATATAAATTAAAATTACTTTATAATCATTATTAAATCAAAAACAGTATTATATTATTATTATTATTTTTATATTATTATTATATTATTATTATTAATTATTATTATTATTATATTATTATTATTATAGATATTATTATATTAATATTCATTAGTTATTATTAATTATTATATTCATTTATCTAATCTTACTTATTAATTAAACTTTAATAGGAATATTGATTTATTTATACGTTCTTCTTCATTTTTATTTTTCGTTATAAATTTCGATTATTATCTATAGCTTCTTAGGAAGTATTTTTCATTTAAAAAAATTTGCAAGGCACCGGACACACTCGAGACTGAAGCGAACACAGAGGGCATCCTGCACGAGGAAGGAAGACGGAGGGAACCAAATAATACTATGGATGGAACACATACCAAAATATATATTAAAACATTAAAACATTTTTAATAATTTAATAATATAATCAAAAAGATAAATATTAAAATTAGTAGACAAAAAAAATAAACCAAAATTATATAGTATATTTATAATAACTACTATACTATCTACTAAATAATATCCATACTATACTCATATATAAATAAATATATTTATACACTAATTATAATATAAATATATATATATAATTAATATAAAGAATTCGAAACTATAATATTTTTTAAAGCTTTCACAATTTTACCATTATATTTCTACAGTAAAAAAACTCGTGCTGAATACGATTCATAATTGTAGAACAGTGAATGACTGCAAACGACAAGTACACTAAAGTCATATACACTAATCACTCACTACATAATACAAATATTAACACAACTATAACATATCAAATCTACTAAATAACACCACTATAAAACCACAAAATAATAACTAAAACACACCCTATCCTATATATAAAACCCATAACATATATATTAAATATCATAAACAAACATCTTAACAAAATCATAATATATATTATAAATAATACCTTTTATTACTTACTAATATATACATACTATATATATATGAATATAATATATATATAATATATATATATAATATATATTATATATAATATTATATATAGCAGACCCAAATGGTTCCAACAATAGAATTTCGACTTTTTTGTTAATTTTGTCATGAAAAATCGAAATTTCAATTTACACCATACTTTAAAGTCTTTTCTCAAATATAAACCTTTCTAAATGCTATAGAATAAAGGAAAACTATTAAAAAATGTGAAAATGAATATTTTTATTATTTTTTTGAAAAAATGCAAGATAGTGAAAAATTTTTTTTTTTTGGGGGGGGGGAGGTAAAACTGGATTTAAGTGCGATAGGGTAAACCCAATGGTAATTTAATTTTATTCTCGTACGTTCGTGGGGAAGCTTTTTAATAACTTTTAATTAATTAATAAAAAATTATGATAATACAAGTTAATTAAAACGTGTTAAAAAATACATTTGGTAGAAAAACATTATACAACTACATGAGATTATAGCTAAACCAGTTTTTACCCAAAGGTGAAACACACCTTAACCCTAAACTTTAAAAAAAAATAAGCAAAAAAAATAATATGAGCTAAATAACAACTACCGCTCCAAACTCTTTAATTGCATACCTCCTATATGCTTTTAATGCGAAATGATGATCTCTTCAATCTTAGAGATTTAGATGTCCTAAATTAACTTTTTTTTTTGCCAATTTTTAAAAAAAAAAAAAAAATTTTTTTACAAGGAATAAATAAAATTTTAGATGAACTATAGTTTAAATTTATTTTAATTTAATTTGAAAATAATATTTACATATAAGTTTTTTAAATCATACCAAAAAAAATTATTCCCAAGTTCATAACGTTGCCATTATGAAAAATACCACCTTCAAACTGACCTTTATGTATGAAATTAATCACATTCTAACAGATTAAAAAATAATAAAATAATAAATAATATATATAAATAATATAAATATATAATATATATTATAATATATATATTATATAATATATATAATATATATTATTATATAAATAATAAGTATATAATATATATATATATATATTATATATATTTAGATTAATTACCCTTAACCTTTAAAGGAATATGCATAATAATTATTTATTGCTGGTTATTTATTTTCTTCTTAGCATTTAATGTAATTATAAGTTCATTTTTTTACTTAATATACGTTTATTAATTGTTAGTTACCTAAATATCTAATATTTAATATTAATTAATACTTGCTTAAACTGCAATAATCAAGCAATTCGGAGCTCTTGCTCCTATGTTTCCGTGGTGTACTTGGATTTGCTTCTGAGCACTGTAAGTCTACCTTTCAGGTGTAGTCAACTGTTCGCTCTTCATAGTCGGGGGCACCTAATTATAAATTACATGATCTACCGTGAATAGAGAATTGAGTCTACTCATTTCTTCATTACATTAGCATTATCAGTGTTGACAAACATGTTTGGTCTGCCATTCAGGTGTGGTCTACCGCACGCCTGTGACTAGTCTGGTCTGCTGTTACTTTAATTCATGGTCTACCGAGAAAAGAGATTGAGTCTACTCATTCTCATACATTGGCATTACTCAGTGTTGACAATTGTTTGGTCTGCCATTCAGGTGTGGTCTACCACATGCCTGTGACTGGTCTACTAGTAACAATAATTCATGGTCTACCATGAATGGAAAGCGAGTCTAATCACTTTCAACAACTGAAAGGTCTACTTTTCAGGTGTGGTCTACCACACACGCATAGCCAGTCTACTAGCTATATCATCTACAGTCTACTGTAGAAATGGTGAAGGTCTACCTTCTCCTTGTAATTAAGTATATTATTGATTACTGCTCTGATTGTCTAATATAAATAGAAGAGATCGAATCTACCCGACCTTTAGCTTTTTTTAACGCCTTTAGAAATTTTCACTCTATCTCCGAAGAGAAACGATCTTAACCAGGCTACCATTTTTCTTGCATGTTTAATAAATCGAACTATTTTTATTTTTTACTTTTTATTTACTTGTCACGAACCAGCTATTTTCTTTATGAGTTTCTAAATTATTACGTTCAAAGTTTTTTCATAAAAATAATATAAATATATAAAATATATAATATAATATATTATATATATAATAATATATAATATAGGTATATATAATATATTTATATATATTAAATATAAATATATATATAATTAATATATATATATGTGTGATAAATAATATAATATTAATAATAATATTAATAATAATAATAATATTAATGTGTGATGGTGGATGGTAGATAATGCAAAGATATATTAATATAACACCCCTTTCAGGATAGGCTCTGCCCGTGAGTGGTAAAAAAAAATATATATATATATATATGACTTTATATATATATATATATATATTTAAAATTAAAGTAAATAATATAATAAATATATAATAATATATATATATGATATATATAATAATATAAGAGTATAGTAAATATATATAAATATACATTATTAAATAATATATGCATAATACATTTATATGAATGTGACATATATAGTTACATAGTACAAAAATAATATAATATACTACTATATATATATATATATAATTATATATAATATATATATATATTATATAATAATAATAATACATACTATGTATATATATTAAGTAAAATATATATAATATATTAAATTATATATATATCATATATAATATATTATATATATATATATAATATATATAAAGTTATAATATAATAATTAATAATATATATGTATATATTATATATTTATAATATGAAATTCTCGCAGATATAATATTAATATATATATATAAGTGAGATATATATAATAAATAGAATATATAAAATATATAATATATTTATAATATATATAATATATATATAATAATTAACTAAATATAAGAATATATATATATATATATATAATAATATATATATACATACAATAATCAAGTATATTTATAAATTATATCTACACTGCAATAGATATATATGTCATAATATACGTGAAACAATATACACACACACACACCCATATAAATATATATAATAAATAATATTACAAACCACAACAGTAAATACGTAACTATAAATAATACTATACATAGTACAATATACATAACTACAATAGAATATAATAATATCATAATACTACAACATATATATATATAGAACATGAGCTCAATAATATACTATAATATAATAATACATATAATATATATATATATAAAAATAACTATATACTCTAACATCATACCACCTATAAATATATATATACTATTAATAATAAACTAAAAAAAATAGATACGCATAATATATATAATAATATATATATTATATATTACGGTATAAACCTATAACTTGATAAATATAACAAATATAAAAGAGTATATAATATATATATAATATATATAGTATATATAATAATATATATATACAAAACAATAATAAATAAAATAAATACTATATATAATAAAAATAATAGACATAATAAAAGAAAATAAAAATATATAACGGATATAATAAGAACCTATAAATATTATAGTATAAACAAGATACCAATATCAATAGGATAGAAGTATAAAGTCAAGAAAGTAAATCAATCCATAACTAAATTTAATTAAGGTGATGAAGTACCTGCTCAGTCACTGATCTATACGTATATGAACTAAATATATAAATATATAGAAAGACCTAAGAAATACATAGTATAATAAGAACAGACCCCCCATAAATAACACCTAAGTGAAAGTAATACAGAACAGAAACATTATAATATATAATCACTCGAGAAAAGGTTCTTATAATGCCGACATCTTCGATAACCGGTAATATAACTGAAATGTTTTTGTATTATGAAAGTACTGGACCAAATTCTAAAACATGACTGTCAATATTAAAATTTCTAAAAACTTTCCCATAATAAAACCAACAATTTTAAATTAATTACAGCACAAGCTTTCGTTCCTTTATATATGGAACCCTAATTTCGAGTGATGTATGCAAGCTTAAAAAATATATGCATGAATACATAAATCCATTTGCAACGTATATAGATATACTCATTTGTATTATATATATATATAATATATATAATATTATATATAATATATATATATTATATAATATAAAAGAGATATATATCATATATATATATAATAAGTATAATATAATAAAGATATAATATATATAATTATATATTATAATATAAGAATATAGTAAGGAATAAGATAAGAATTAGAATAAGAAATAATATAAATATGAAAATAATACTATAGATATAACACATACATCCGTAAATAACATTATTACCCAACGATGACATAACTATCAAAGTATATAGATACTATTAATCACACACAGTTAACCTCATTAAATATACTACAAGTTTATTATATATCAGTATTAATGTTTTGTTATTTTATATAGTATTAATTTAATATTGTATTGGATAATTTAGTATTCATACTATATAAATAAACAACACCTACATTAGTTACTACGGTATATTTTTGAAATAAGAATAATAATCTATTTTTTCTTATTATTATTTATATATTATAATGTCTCTAAAAAAAAATTATATCTAATTAAAAAGTTAAACTTATAATAATAATTCATAATCACACTCTGTGAAAGGAATTCTAAGTTATTTTTGTTTATAATATTAAGTGAACGAAAGCTTTTGTGTGACTGTAATATTGAATGTTTATAATGGTTCTTTTAGTATGACACGTTTATTATTGATTAACATTTTAACGGTGTCACTATTAAATTTTTAGTGAGATATTTCAGGTAGTCATATATTCATGTGAATGACTCTCATTAAAGGACTAAACAAACATAAACTTATATAGAATAGTATTGATTTAGAGCTGTGTTGTCCTAAACCTATTATCTCTCTCTAATGTGTAAATATATAATATATAGAGTTTATAGCTATAACTCTCTCTAGAGAACATGATTATCGTTTTATCATATATAACTAACTCCCTTGCCCCTCTATACCTGCGACTTGATGATTGAAATATATGGTAATTAATTTATTATTTCTCATACTATATATCTACGGTATTGTAGTACGTATTTAGATACCCGTATTATAAATAACGATATGTTTATATAAGTCGCAGTGAAAAAACATCATAAGCCATCATAAAACTTAATTATATCAGCTATAATAGTGAATTAAGCCTAATTAGAATCACAGTTTATATATATAAACGATATTTCGATACTAATGTATTCAGTAACAGTATAAATTATTTAACAGATTTCTATATACGATATATGATCATACACAATAGCTATTTTATTACAGGTTATTAGGCAAAGTGTACGATTGATTATCATACCATATATATATAGTGAATCTGCAAGTCAATATCAATCAAAACTATACTATAGACCGTACATTTATTATATGTTTACGTAATGATACCTTATACATTCTATAATTATAATATCTCTAATTATAGTGATGTTATAATAATCAATAATGTCAGTAGTATAACTACATCTTATAATTAGTTAAATAATAAATAAATAATTCGTGAGAGTTGAATAACATTATATCATACAACCAATATCCGAAAGAAGAGTAAAGAATGAGTAAAGTATATAAAGAAGAAGAATATGAAAATAGATATATATCCAATTTTAGAAGTATCGACCACAGAAAGCTCAAGAAGATAAAGTATAATATATATTATATTTATATTTATATATAATGTTAAATATAATAGATAATAAAATAATAATAATAGATAATAGATAGTTATAAATGAATAATGATAATAAGAGATGATAATAATCACTCATAATAATAATAGAATAATAAAATGTAATAATAAATAATAATGAATAAGTAAATAAATAAATATAATAATATAATTTAATATAATAAAATATAATAATTATAATTAAATAATAATTATAATAATAAATAATAATAGATATAATAATATAATGAAATCAAATTAATAAATAATAATAATAATAAAGTAATAATAAATAATAATGATAAGAGTAATAATAATCATAATAAATATAAAATGGTAAATAATAATAAAATAATAATAATAATTAATATACATAATAATAATAATAAGAATAAGAATATAATAATAATTAATAAAAATAATAATAACTTAATTTTTTTTAACTTCTTAACCATAATAATAATGATACTAAATAATAAAACAATATAATAATAATAATATAATATAATAATTAATATATATAATAATAATAATAATGAATATAATAATAATATCTTGATACTGGACTTCCACATCGAACAAATATGGAAATAATGGGAGGGAAATGAATACAGTTAAATTTGTTTAAATTCAATAATAAATTATAATTTAAAAAAACAATTAATGAAAAAGATTTGAAAAAAAGAACAGAATAAGTATAATTTGTTGAGAATGGTAACAAAATCAAAACCTTATTTATGTCTTGTCTTTTTATAAAATATATTTTTCATGTTATTGTGCTTATATTTAATGCATTTTTTGCTTTTTTAAATTTAATTTCATTTACTGTGAATATCCTGTATTTTAAAAGGTTCGAAATAAGCTTGTTTGACTCTGATTCATGTAAAATTAGTTGGAGTATTTGTTTTATCAATATACATATATATACAAAGAATAAGATATATAAGTCTAAAAAGTAGTAATATAAAAAGTGAAATATAAATAAAATATATATAGTATAAAAGGATATAGAACAATAGGTAAGCAAGTTCATCTATATATATAAAGAAAAGATAAAAGCTAAAAAAAAGATAAAGAAATAAATTATATAGTAGTAAAAAACATCAAATATATTAACGTTTTTTTAAGTACGATATCTGAAAATCAAATTTACAGTTTCAGATAATTAAAATAATAATGTAATATAAAGATATATAATATAATAATATTAAAATATAGTATAATATTATATATATATATATATATATAGTATGATAAAGAAGAGAAAAAAGACTCAAAAGAGTAGTATATGAGATATAGTGAGTAAAAAGTATATTACATATATATATATATTAACTATATATATTATAATTAATATAATAAATAATTATATAAATAAATATAATTAAATATATATATATAATATATAATATATATATATATAAATATAAATATAATTAATATATATAATAATTAACTATATAATATATAATAATAATAATAATATATTATAAATTATATATCGTATTATTTAATTAATATATTAATAATATATTATAATAATAATATATAAATACAGAATCTCAATATATTTTTAACTTATATAAAAGTTAAATACAAAGAATAAATTAATAAATACATAAAAATTATATATAATTATATATTAATATTTATATAATACATAAGTTTAAATTAAATTTACAAATCCAAATAAAAATCAAAAATACTTAATCTTACACTGTCATAAATTCTTATATTAGTATTATATAATCTTAATATATACAATAATTATAATATATATATATAAAATACTATATATATTAATATATATATATAAATTAGTAAATAGATGAAAGGCTACTAGTCATAGGGATACTAGTTTATTATTATATAAATTATCTATTTGAGTACCATATAAATAATAGTGATATTAATGTAAATAACTATTTTAAATAATTATAATAATAAATAAATAAGTAATAATAATATATAATTAGTATTATATAAATAATAGTAATAAAATTATTGAAATTATATTTATATATTACTAATGAAATTAACAAAAAATAATGTAATAAATACTATTATATATAATAATAATTTAATAAATTTATAATTAATAATATAATTTATAAATTATAATGTATAATAAAATATTCATAATTATATAAGTATATATATATTTTAGTAAATTTATAAAATAAAAAAAAAATGATCAAAATAATTTTATTCATAATATACATAAAACATAATATATATAATTAATAATATAATAATATATTAATAATTTAATTATATATATATATATTAATTTAATAAAATTGTAAATATATTAAATTAATATAAATATTAATAAATAATTAATATAATTTAAAATTATATAATTACAATAATATTATATTAATAATTATAATATAATAATAATAATTAATATTAATTAAATAAATTATATATATATATAATAATAATATAATAAATAAAAATAAACATATAAACATTAAAATTATATATAATTAAATAATAATATAATTTAATAAAAATTATTTAAGATAAATATATTATTAAATTATTATATATCTAATAATTAATTATTATAATATAAAAAAAATAATAAATATTAATTAAATAATAAAAAAATATATAAAAAATAAAATAATAAGTAAATATATTAAATATATATATAAATAATAATAATATGAAAATTAAAATATCAAATAAAAAATTAATAATATATATCAAGATTAATTATAATATAATGACTCAATATAATAAACAATAAAATTAGGTGACAGTTTAAATTTAATAAATAGCATTATTATCATTGTAATATCATTTAAAAAGTGCTAATTAATACTATTTATATTCTAATATATAAAAATTCATATTAACTTGTGTGATTTATTGTTTTAATTCAATATAATTGTAAATAAAGAAAATATTCTGTTAAGAACTTAATAATTAATCACATCATACGGATGTGCTATAAAATAAATGAAACAATATGCACATACTTCTATATATATTAAAATACTACTATACCTGTTGTAATTAAATAAAAATATAATAATAATTAATAAAATAATAAAATATTAATAAAATAATAAAATTATAAATAATATATAAAATATAATAATCCTTCTTCTCTCTGGTG